>VWZO01015418.1:114423-137638 GCA_013396975.1 Bucco capensis
CCCTTCCAACCCCTAACACTCTGTGATTCTGTGATTCTGTGCTGAACCCTTGCTTTCTAGGAAATGACTGGATATCTGCAATGTCCAATGGGAAACGTTCAAAAATTCCTCTTTATCTTGACCCAGAAGTTTTCAATTTTTGCTCTTCCAATTCTCTTCATCAACCTGCTGACAGGGAAATGAATAAGTAATTTGATAGTGCTTAGCTGCTGGACAGGATCAACCCAACAGTCATACTGCCCAATAATGTAGAAAGAAGGCATGCATATATTCAATGTTATCTATGTATGAACTAGAAAAAAAGTCAGTCTCCACAAAACTCCTCTCAAAATCACTGGCAATGTCACAATCTATTACTGCATGTAAAACTCATATATTCTAATATTAGGCAGCAGGTAACTTTTCCTGCTGGAAACAAAAAGCCTGCTAGTGAATGATTTAATATCACATGCAAACTCTACATGACTTTGATATGTTATCAGCAAGGAGATGTTTTAAAAGCAATTGATGAACCAACTTGTTTCATCATTTGAGGGTTTTATTGATTAAGGCACAAAGACAAGTCGGACACTTCTGAAGGAATGTGACAAATTTGTTTGTACAGGGCTGTCAGATGTTGTACTCTTTGCTTGTATTTATCTCCTGTTATTACAGACTCATAAATTATTACCACTGGTGTACTGCCAAAACCACTAGTCATGTGCTTGGATTAGCTAACCAAATATAATCTAAAAGATATTTTTCATTTATGTGTTTGACTACATCAATAAATCCAAAATGCACAAGGACTCTCCCAAGGTATTTAAATCATTATATTTGTCCTTTCTATATGTATCTAACTCCAGAAGGTGATTGATCTCATCTTAAAATGACCATCTAGGACAGGTGGGTTAAATAGCTCTCTAAAAAATGAGGAAGGAAACAGGGAGATCTCCAACTCTTGTTTTTCCTGCCTCTGGTCACTTGAAAAAAACCAAAACAACAAGAAGAAAAGTTCCACCCACAGGGATGTGACTTTCCTCTTTATGTTTTCCTACAGATATCATAAAGAACTAAAAGATGTGTTCAGAAAAACAACAAATGGTTCCCAAAGCTACCAGTTCTGAGTCATGTTGCCAGAAATAATCTCTCTAGCATGCAGCCAAACTATGTAGAGACAAGTTGAATCTTAAATGTGTTGATCTCGCCTGCCAGACTCCTCTCTCCCCAATTAATTTCCTGTGTGTCTTTATGATGAGTAGCTTTCTCATGCAGTGATCACTTCCAGTATGTGTTAATAAAACACTCAGTAAACTAAGATCCTTTTCCTAATGTAAGTGGTTCCTGTGGGAATCATTTAAAAATATCCTAGAAGACCATCCTCAATCCAAGATTTCTATTCAACCAGCCTCAAAACCTCCAGTGGGAATTTGATGATATGGGTTGAACTCAAAAGGCAATAAATGTTCCAAAAGCATTTCATTTCTTTTGCTGAAACACAGAATTTTGAGTTTTCATTTCTTCATATCAAAACCATGTTTTTTTCTTCCCCGTAATGAACTATAGAATCATGGGATCACAGGATAATACAACTTGGAAGGGACCTCAGGAATTTTCTAGAACAATCCTGTCCCCCAACCAGGATCTCTAGGAGATCTGACCAGGCTTCTCAGTGCTTCACATAGCTAAGGCCTAAAAACCTCCAGGGGTGGAGACTGCACAACCTCTCTGGGCAACCAATGTCACTGCTCAACTGTCCTCTAGGGCAACAAGTTTCTTCAATCTGAATCTTTGTTCCTCCTATTTCTACCCATTGTATCTTATCCTTCAATATACTGCTGTAAAGAGCTCAGTTACAGCTATAACACCTTGGTAACTTCCCCTTGGTCGCTGGGGTTTGCAGCTGGGTCCTTATAAAATCATATCTGCTTCAAACTACCTCTCTTAGTCTCTCCTCACAGGACAAATGATCCATTTTCCACCACCTGGGTAGCCTCCATTGAATTCTTTCCAGTTTACTGATGTCTTCTTTGTAGTACAGAGCCCCAGATTGGATACTGTGCCTATGATCTAATAAGTGCTGAGCAGACATGAATATTCCCTTCGCTGGATCTCCAGGCTCTGCCCTGTTCATCCAGCCCAGGTAACTGTTAACCTCTTTGCTTCCAGGGCACCATATGGGCCCATGCTCAGCTCTGGTGCCCAGCAGGACCCCTAAGGCATTTCCTGAACAGGTAATTCCTAGGCAGCCAATACCCAGCCTGTGTTGTTGCAGGGCCTTGTCCTTTCCAAATGAGGAACTTTGAATTTGTCCTTATTGCATTTCTTGTTGTTCCTGCTGGCTCACTCATCCAGCATGTATTGGAATGACAGTGTAGCCCTAGAGCACATCTGCTACTTCTCCCAGAGCACTCTCATCTGCAGACTTGAAGAAAATGCACTCTGTCATCTTCTTCTGGTCCCTGACAAAGATATTAAAAAGTCCCAGGACAAACCCCTGTGTTACCATACTTGTTACTGAGCTCCAGGTGGAGAATGTCCCTTTAATCACCACCATCTGAGCATAATTATGCAGTGTTTTTTTAACCCATCTGATTGTCCACTCATTCACACTGTAAAAGTACAACTTGGAAAGAAAAATATTGGAGGATAGATTGTAAAAAAACTTTCTTCTCCTTAGTTTTCCCAGAAATCATAACATATTTCACAAGAAAAAGCCAGAATAGATTTTGACTTTGTCAAACAACAGAATTTTGAATGGTTCAAAATATTTCTGTCTTTAAACATCATGGAAAACTCTGATAGCTTCTGGACACTGAATAGGAGTCAAACCAATTTACCTCTGGAAGAAAAATTCTATTTCAATCAGACATGAATTGCATGGATGGGGAAGGTGTCTCTGCTGCTCAATGGGACAGATCTTATCGTCTAGACAAGGCATACAGGAATTTTGTTTCCTTGTAACAATGCATAAACACAGTCCAATCTGTAGCTTTATAACTTGTAGTGGAGTTTTATTCATAACAATGAATAGCTTGGTTCATTTTATTGCTCTAACTTTCCCTGCTTGAATTGGTGCCATTCTCAGATTTGGCATGCCCAGGCTCTCACCACTAATTTCCTTTGCATTCTAGATGGGGCAATAAGTGGCAGGACTCTAAAGTATTTAGACTGTTAGTCCCTATGCCTTTTGATAGAATTTACCCACCATTTAACAGTGGGGTGGCAGAAGTTCAGGTGCCCATGCTGTGTGCCTTATATGATTGTGTGATAAGGCATAGTTGTTGTTTAATAACTCTACTGAAACCTGGCATCTGAAGTTTAATAAGTCAAAATGCAAGGTCCTGCATTTGGGTAGGAGTAACCCTAGATATGAGTACAGACTGGGTGAAGAGCTCATTGTAAGCAGCAGTGCAGAGAAGGATTTGGGGGTCATGAGAGATGAAAAGCTGGAGATGAGCCAGCAATGTATATTCGCAGCCCAGAAGGCCAACAGCATCCTAGGCTGCATCAGGAGAGGCATGAGCAGCAGGGCTAGGGAGGTGATTCTGCCTCTCTACTCTGTGCTTGTGAGGCCTCACCTGGAGTACTGCATCCAGTTCTGGGCTCCTCAGCATCAAAAAGATGTGGAGCTGTTGGAGTGAGTCCAGAGGAGGCCACAAAGATGATTAAAGGACTGGAGAACCTCCCCTAGGAAGACAGGCTGAGACAGTTGGGATTGTTCAGCCTGGAAAAGAGAAGGCTTTGAGGGGATCTTATAGCAGCTTTCCAGTACCTAAAGGGAGATCATAGGACAGATGGGGAGAGACTTTTTAGGAGGTCAGACTGTGATAGGATAAGGGGGAATGGATATAAACTGAAGGAGGGGAAATTTAGATTGGAGATTAGAAGGAAGTTCTTTCCCCAGAGAGTGGTTAGGCACTGGCACAGGTTGCCCAGAGAGGCTGTGGCTGCTCCATCCCTGGCAGTGTTCAAGGCCAGGCTGGATGTGGCCCTGGGTGACCTGGGCTAGTGATTGGCATCCCTGCTCAGTGTGGGGAGGTTGGAACTAGATGATCTTTAGGGTCCCTTCCAACCTGCCCATTCTGTGATTCTGTGATTCTGTGATCTTCCTTGCAAAGCCAAGGCTTTTGCTTTGAAAGGTCTAACACAAGCACACAAGTCTTTACAAGGAAGGTAGCTCAGGCTAGTGCTCTAAAAAAGGGTAGTAGCCCTTAGCTAGATGGTTTATGACATGGAGCATTGATTATTAACACTACTAAAGCTTTTTGTCAGGTACCTTAAGGAGTCCAAAGACATACGAAATCCTAGAGACTTCAGGTTGATATATGTTTTAAATAACTGTGAACTAGGTAATTGTATTAGCTATTCAATAGAAGGAGGAAAAGCCAAAGCAGTGGTACACAGCTGAAGGTGAGGCCATGTCCTCACATAATCAAATATATGAAACTGTAGATGATTTTAGTGGAAAACCAAAGCAAATATAATCCAAAGTTATACAGAACTTCAGAGTGCCCTGGAGCAGGCACTGGGCCACGAATTCTCCATTGTCCACTTTCACTTAGACCTGGCTTTGGCTTCTTTATTTCAGTAGACACTAATTATTTAAATAATCTTTGGGCATAAATGCAGCAAGCAACAGAGCATAGCTCTGAGAAAACTGTTTGAAGAACTAGAAGCAGTAAAAGCACAGCAGTGGAGTATTAATGAGGCCTTGTTGAGGGCCACAGCTGCTTGGCTGGGTCTCTCTGAGGACACAGGCTTGTCACCCTACCCTCTCTGCTTTGTACTCTAGCAGAGGAACCCTCCTTCCCATGTATGTTCAGGGATATGTGGCAGTTTGTATGGTATATCCAGTTCACAGCATACTTTTCCACCAATTTATTAGATTGTGGGAGCTGCTGTTTATCACTGGCCACTGCTGGCTTTTGGTTTGTAATCCACAGATGGCAGAGGCAATAGAGGGGTGACCTCCTCCTTTCTTTGACTGATCTTACTTGTACAAAGGTCAAGGTATAGTCTTTTTGTAAGCTCATATCACTTTACCTGCACTGGAATGACTGGAATGCTAATTTGCCATCAAGCCTTTTGACTTTTGAAGGTTTCTTTTAGTTCCTTCTAGTAAACAAATGGATCCTGTTAGGGAATACAAGTATCCCTAGGCCTCAGCTATTCAGGGGGAAAAAAATTATTGACTTTTATTAGAGTTCAGCTCTTAACATCTTCATGGGACACAACAGCACATTAGTTCTGTCCAAGCCCTCTGTTAGAATATTTAGTGTTCTTTCTTTGTGCACTAAGGGCAAGATTGTTGAAAGCCCTAGTGAGTTCTGCCTGTCAGTCCTAGTGGGTCTGTAAAGGGATTTTAGTCTTAGAAGTAAGGAATGTAGCTTTGCATGGTAGTGATACACTCTGCTAACTTCTTGTATTCCTCTGATAATTTCTTTCCTAACAAAGTTTATATCCTTCTGAAGCTGAAGGCTTTGGGGAATTTTGTGAAATTGTCATATCCCATTCCTTTGTCAGCAGAATTTCTTGCTATAACAGATAAACTTTGTTTATCCATTGCTCTAAAACATGTTTATTTCAGTTTTATCTGTTTGGATTACATTTTCTATTTACTGGCCCTGATACTTAATGAATTTAAATCCTTTTTTAGCTAGATTAATTGTTTATTTCTTCTTCTCCAATCCCTGCCAAGTCAATGCCATCTAGACAATCTTCCTTTCACTTCCAAGCTACTGACAAATATGTTACGGGCTGGCAATATCACATTTAGTAAAGAAAAAGTAAAAAGCCCAAACTATTTGTCTTGCAGGAATCTCATAGAATGATTTGAATTGGAAGGGACCTTAAAGATCATATTTCCCATAAAGATCATTATTCCCACCCCCCCTTCCATGGGCAGACACATCTTCCACTAGGACCAGATTGCTCAAAGCTCCTTGCAATCTGACCTTGAACACCTCCAGGGATGTTATAACCAAAACTTCTCTGGACAACTTGTCCCAGCTCCTCATCAACCCCACAGTGGAGAACTTCTTTCTTACGTCTTATCTAAATCTACCCTATTTAAGTTTAAAGCCATTGCTTTTTGTAAAGTTCCACTTCCAGACTCCCTTTAGTTACTGGAAGGCTGCTCTAAGGTCTCCTGGGAGCCTGATATAACACACACCCACCACACTATGCTGTTTGCCTATTTTTTTGTGAGATAAGTGGGTTAGAAACTTTATCATTAGTTTCACAGGAAGATTAACCACCAGCTAGATAAAGCTATTACAGCTTTTTATACCATTAAGCAGAACTGCTTTATGCCACAGTGTGAGGCATGACCATCAAAGCCCACGCCTGTCCTAACGAAAATCCTGCTGATCTTTCATGGTGTTATTGCAAAATATATTTACTGAAATATCTGGCAGTAATCCAGGTGCTCTCAAAGGTGAGCAAAACCAAAAGGGACTGTTGTCTGTCATTCTTTATGACTCTAGAGTCTTTCTGAGTTGTTTCAAGGCTAGAGGCCTGACTAAGCAATTTAATGAATGTGATCAAGTGTTTCTTTCCAAGTTCTTACCCAAGTTGTTTCTTCTTTTGAATATTCATTCTAATTTTTAGTATCTGACTTTGAGGTCTGAACTAAGAGACTGCCTCCTCTGAGCACCCTTTATCATTATGGGAAAATTCCTGGATTAATTCCATGTAACAAGGGCAGCTTTGTTGCTGGATTCTCCATCTGTTGAATGATGAGAGCGAGTTAGTCTGTGCCTTCAGCAGGATTTCTCCCTCTGGAGGTGTTCATTTCCCTCTGTTGAAGTACAAAAGCAGCTGCAAGGGACTAGCCCCTGAAGATAGGCTCCTAAGTTTGACTTTCCTTAAGTTAGTCTATGTGATTAAATCTATTCATGTATCAGTTTTATTTTCATTTGGACTTTTTGTACACAACTTTTTTTTTTTATATATACTGAAGTGGTTCAATGGGATTTTTTTTTTAATTATGTGTTGTTTTGAATACTTTGCTTTCCTAAACCCTGCCTATGAAGAACCCCACAGATTTACCTATGCCAATAACATAGCTAAAGCTTCAAAGAGAGGGGACAGCATGTCTCTGACTAAGAAGAGCAGTGGGTGACATCCTGAATGCTAATCCTGGGCACAATCAAGATGACTTGGTAAAATTTAGCAGAGCTAAGTGAGGAGGACTATGACTTTTCTGTCATGGTTACAAATTGCTGTTCTTCACATGAATTGTCTTTGTCAGAGAGTATATCCAAAATGGAACTGGAAGGCACTTAGAGTTGAATGCAATTACCTCAGAAGGCAGATACTTAAATATTTCCCTCAGGAAGATATTCTGAGACTTACTTTTGCAATGAGAAACTAGACACTAGTTCTTTCCATCCTTACACAAATACTCAGATGTATCTAGGTTAATACTCCAGTCCTTTTCATATCTATTCAATGTGATTTTAACAGCTTAGGCTGTGATGCAGTGGTCTTTACAGCCCCATTAAAATCCTAAAACTCAACAGCCAGCCTTGGTATCCTGGAATTCCCTAACAGCCTGAGTTTGGGGACAAAACATCCATCTTCTGCTTGCAGCCAGTACAAGGCAGACATATTCTTCACTGTCATTGTAGTGCATGGGAATGGTTTCAGGATAGAAATGAGGAGCCATGTAACTGTGTGGTTGCTGCCCTAATCAGATTTCTAGCAGTGTTTTCCATACTAAGTCATGATGATGGGCAGCCTCCATCCTTCAGTCTGCTACATCCACCCTCCAACTGATCCCAGCTCTGGGACAGGGACATTTTCAGGGACAAACATGGAATGAATGTTAAGTGGGTTTCGTAAGTGATGCTGTCTTCATTTATAGTTGTGGGAACTCACCAGAAAGGAAGAAGATTTTACTGCTATGGAAAAATGTTCACATCTCTCTCTCCCCACCTACTGTCCCCCTCTCCCCTCATAGCCTTCCCTTCCTCTCTTTTCTCTCTAAGTTTTTGTCTCTTTACATCTTGCAAGAAAATGTATATATATTAGCTAGTTAGTAATTCAAAGTTACAAGTATTGCCATGCTACTACAATATTTAATTATTTTTAAAATACATTTTTGCAGCCAGGATTTTTTTTTCTCATTTTCAAACCCAGAAATTTGTGCAAGATAATGTTTTAGCAGACTCTCTTAGGGTGGTAGTGCAGCACCCTAGTAAGACTTTCAGAACTTCTATATGAATACAATTGTGACAAGTTTCCCAATTTCTAATGCAACACTGCTAGAGAAGCTGAGTTTGCAACACAGCTACTGGCATTGAGGATGACACTTTTTAAACTAGCTCTTCTTTCTTGTATAAATAATAAGCTGGGTTTGGTTTTTTTGATATTTATTTACTGAGACAAGAGGCTGCTGCACCAGTTTGTTGTCTCCACATGGAAGAAAACTATTCCTTCATATACATACTATATACATATATAGTTATTTTTTGCAGGTGAAGAATATCATCTGTCCACTTTTCCATTGCTCTAATTGTTTTACAAATACACTAATTTAGAATATATACTTCATGGAGGCAAAATTCTTCTGCCAAACCTAAGTTACGGGGACAGCTTTGTCTACAAGAGTTTTGTGCTAAAATTGATGGTTCCATAAGCAGATCAGGCTAAATCAATTAAATTCTATTATACTGAACAAAAAGGGATTTTAAAGCAGTCTACTCACTACTCTTATAAGTTTAATATCAATTACTTCAGGTATTTAAAATAACAAGGCAGAAGCAATATAAACTATCTACAGCTTATAGGGAAGAGAAGGGCATCATCCTCCTCTGGAATGCTGTGTCCAGCTCTGGAGCCCTCAACACAGAAAGGACATGGAGCTGATGGAGCAGGTGCAGAGGAGGCCACGAGAATGCTCAGGGGCTGGAACACCTCTGCTCTGAGGACAGGCTGAGGGAGCTGGGATTGTTCAGCCTGGAGAAGAGAAGGCTTATGGGAACCTACTAGTGACCTTCCAGTACCTAAAGGGAACTTCCAAGCAGGCTGGAGAGGGCCTGTTTGCAAAGGCCTGCAGTGAAAGGACAAGGGGCAATGGTTTTAAACTGGAGAGGAGTAGATTTAAACTGGACATTAGGAAGAAGTTCCTCCCCACGAGGGTGGTGGAACACTGGCCCAGGTTGCCCAGGGAGGTGGTTGAGTTGCCATCCCTGGAGGCATTGCAGGTGAGGCTTGCCAGGGCTCTGGGCAAGCTGCTCTAGTTGGGGATGTCCCTGCCCACTGCAGGGGGGTTGGACTAGATGAGCTCCAGAGGTCCCTTCCAACCCAAACCATTCTAGGATTCTATGATCCTATGATCAATTCTGCTTTTGTTAAGAACTGTTTTTTGTACCAAGAATCTGTGCTGGTAGCCCTCACTCCTGTGAGGAGTAAGACTTAGACTAGTCAGTTATTCTTTTGAACATCTTGGGCCTATCCTTAAGAACAGTCTTGTTCCCCTTGTTTAAAATTTAATCTTTTATGGAATATTCATGAGTTCATCAAACATTCAAGTAGCCTAGCAGCATGCAGTACTAAGCAGAGAACTACATTGAGGAACCTGCTTGTGCTAAACTCTGTGTAAGCCCTGCTGTGTGGACTGCTGTGTTGGCTCTGCATTAATAAATACCTTACACAAGGCAGAGAACAATTCCTGGAGAATTTTCTGCTGAACACACAGCTGGAAAGACAATTTTCATGCCGTACAAGTTTTCTTTTTCCAAGATATTTCATTAATTTTTTTGTTGTTTCCTGGACTATCATCTCTCTGCAGCTTGTATCAATTATGGCAATTCACAAGCAAAGCTCAGTGTAGTTCCAAGCAGGACATGTGGCCTTGCAAGAGATTTAGAGGGGGATTTCTCTGATAGAATGCAATCCACTGAACTGTAAAGTTTGATAGAAAATGAATAAATTTGTTCAATTGTTTCCCTTTTATACTGATATTAGAAATTTACTTTCTACTTGGAAATCTGCTGGGATATAATTCTCCTGCAAAGGAGTATATTCTTCAACAGAGTTTGTGGCCTGGGAATTTAGATCTCAGTAAGAACAAAATAATGTATGAAGAAAGCCCCTTTTACCTTAATATTAGGTCTTGTGGGAAAAAAAAATAAATAAAGAAGTTCTGTGTTTTCTTTAAGGGTTGGTGGTGCTATACATCATAGCATCAATAATGGCTTGTTACATAGGACTAAGCATGGCACACAATAATCTAATTACACATAATAAACTGAAATAATTCTTGTAGGCTGTTTATGCAACATTTAATGGAAAGAGGACTTATAGATGTTTGAATGCTTTCCAAGAGCAGATTATTTTTTTTTTTCTAGGATCAGGTGAAGTATCAGAAAACCTCTCAATCAATAATTCAGTTTGCCATTTCTCAGATTTGTATGGCTAGGCTTCGCGAACGAAGCTCCAGGGAGGGCTCCATCTATGCTCCTCCTCAGCGCCTTTTCCAAGCACGCTGATAAAAAGAGGATAGCAGATAGCACCCTCGAGCCTGCACTAGGGATTTTTTTTTAGGTGAGACACAGCATGTGCAGAGCTGGACCCACCCTTTAGTCCTAAGGTTCATCTGCCAGGGCCTAGCAAGCTTGGACGCTGGCAGCCAAGTCCTTAGGATGTAGGTTTTATTAGAGTGTCCTTCTCTTAGATGGAAGGCCTCACAGGGCTAAATGAGCTCCATCTGTCCGGGTTTGGAATCAGAGTTGTCCTTCTCCTAGGATGACTGCCAGAAGGCTAATGAGCTCATCCTGCCCATCCAAGGATTCTAGGAACATGGGTATCACTCCCCACACTTTCCCGTGGGCAATGAGTTTAATGCTCCCTCTGCTGTGGGCACAGTTATGGCACCAGAGGCCACAGGAGACCACAAGGGATTGTCAGACTGTGCCTGATTTCTCAGATTTAATCCTTTTCTTAATGACTTTTCTTGCACTGATACAGAGTTTAGATAGTGCTGCTAGACTGCAAAGCCAAAACAATGCATTGTTTCAATGGTTAAATGACAGTGGTGAAAATAATGAAGACTGACTGAAGACAGAGGCACTAATGCAAAATAGGGCAGACTACAACTACTATAATTATTCTTAAGTACTTGCTTTTTGGTGCTAGAGGAAGAAGGGAGATTGTATCAGCAGTTAAATTTCCACAAAGTACAGTGGTTTAATGATCTTAGTGCAGAAATGGTGGAAAAAACAGATTTGTTGGCTCTACATGAGATTTTTTTGAGAATTTTAGCAGCTGAAGGTAAATCTGTGTGCAAGGAAGAGCATAATCATGAGCTTAATTTTGATAAGACAGAGTGGGAACTGGGTGCTTTGCCACAAGAAAGCACTTCAGAGAAAATCTGTAAATTGGGCAGCATTGGTCCTTGATTCCCACTCTCAAGAGTCCAAAGACTGACTGCTTTCCAGCACGTATATGACTGTTATTTTTCCAATGAACTGTGTTTGAGCAGGGAGAACAAGATCACTATTTTGAATTGGAGACACACCTGACAGAAGAGCAACAGATTGCTTTTTCCTAATAACTTTCTGGTGACCAGAACAGATGGTGCAGATGAAGATAAGGAATTTAGACCATCCTTAGTTGAAGGAAAAAAAGGAATATAAGCTCCTGTTTCCTATGAAAATATCCAGATCACTGAACTGCAGGCAAACTGCTAATAGCCCTGTTCAGCTAGGGTCTCCTTTAACAACCACCCTATCTGTAAAAATAGACTAAACCAACCAACCAAGCATTAGCAACAGCATAACCAAGGATGATCCTGTTATCACTTTCTTTGCTGAAGCTGAAAAGACTTGCTAGGAGCTGCTTGCCTTGTGAAAATACCAAGTCACACTAAGTGAAGCACAGATTTGACTGGAAGGAAAAAAAGAATATTTTTGAGGCCTCTACACTCTAGAGAGGTGAAATATGTTGTGGAATAAATGGTGTGGATAGGTAAACAATTTTACACTACAATAATGTGTTGTTTCCTGATTACCAGATTTCCAATCTTGACCACAATTTGACTTTTAACTGTCTAATATTCACAGTGTGAGTTTTATTTGCTATTTGTCACTGTCTCTTATAAAACAAATATTTACTTTCATAAGGCAGACTGCTTGTTATATGCATTTGTAGATATACCCTTTAAATGGAATAATTAATAGATATAACCTTTTAATGGGTGTGGGATATATATTGTCTGACAAGAGAACAAAATGTTGTATTTGAAGAACTGTAGGCCAAGACAGTTTGATTTTTCTTTTTAGATAAAATACAAAGGTTTCTTTATGTGAGTAATTCCTATTACAGACCAGAAAGTCACAGACACAAGAACACAATCTCTGTTCCAAAGAATTTAATATCAAATTAGTATCTTAGTAACTGAATTTGATAATAACAGCTTATCAAGTTGAATATCTTTGTCTACATATTCCTTTCTGCTTCACTGAGGGCTGTAAACCAGGCCTCAATCCCACACTCTTACACATCTGCCTGATTTTACTAGCTAATTCAAAGAATCTATTAAAATTCACAAAGTTAAACAGCAGCTGTGTAAGTATTTGCAGGGTCAAGGCCTTGTAGTTTTAATCTTTACTACATGTGTATGCAGAACTTAGCAACAGGGGGCCCTGAAGTCTCATTTGCATCTTCTTGACAGAAACCTGAGAGTCATTCTTTTGCAATACTCCAAACTCTACCTTAGAAAGCTTTGGAAAGAAAAAAAAAAAAAGTGGGTACAAGCCTTCCTGGCAAGAGAATATTTTTGTAGATGATCTACATGAAAACTTCTTCAAAAGAGCTTTTCCAGTATCTCTTTTCTTTTACACTCTGTCATTCAAAATATACCTCTCTTCTTAGGTTTATATTCATTGGGAAATTCTGGATTCTCTGTGTGTTAATTTTCCTTTAATTACTATGAATTAATTTAAGACTATATATTGTTCCTTTTATTGTTCTACTGTTTATTTGTAAGTCCAATTTATTTTGCTAGCAGTAGACAGTGTATTTACATTTCTTTCATATTTTTTATCAGTATGTTTTATTAGTAACTCCTGTGTAAGATTGTACACTCTGCACAAATTAAATAAACCCATAAAGATCCCCATGAGTCTGCACTGAGGAGAGGCTAGGAATAACAGTTGCAGGGACTTGGCTGTGAATATAAAGACAATTTGGGAAATGACTCAACTGCTGTCATTCAGAAGTCTCAGTCAAACCTTGAACATTTCTGTATGTGGGGTTTAAAACCTCCTTTTCCATCTTTCCTATACCACTAACAAAAATTTTACCAAAGCATGTGTGTGTAGAGTGTATGAGATTTTGATACCTTTATGGGAAATTTTGCTAGAAGAATTACCTGAAATAAAAACAAGATGAGGTGTTTAAGGAGGTGTTTAAGAGACGGCTGGATGTTGTGTTGGGGGGCATTATTTAGTGGGGTGATAGGGCTAGGAAAAAGGCTGGACTCAATGATCTTCAAGGTCTCTTCCAGCTGGAACTGTTCTATGATTCTATGATTCTATGAAAGTAAATGTATGAAACTGCTAGGTCATGAATTTAGGGACTGATAACAAGGATGTCTACTAGATATTTGTCAAGAGTCAGACAAAAACCGTGAAGTGTAGACTTGCTAAAGTTTGGTTATCCCAAAACTGATGAATTCAATATAGATTTACAAAAACATCAAAGTTTAGGGCAGATGGGAAAATCCTCTAGGCTGTCCCATTAATGTTTTCTGAGATGGACCCAAGCTGAACAGACTGTACTTGTGAGGCCTGGAGTCATCATCATGGCTAGGCTTTGCGAACGAAGATCCAGGGAGGGCTCCACCCACGCTCCTCATCAGCGCCTTTTCCAAGCACGCTGATGACTGAAAAGGCCAATGGGGGACAGACAAGAGCGGTTGCAAAAGGCACAGCAGAAGGACTCCCTGAGGCCTGGAGTAACCTGATCATATCAGCCCTTGCACTTTTTCTAGTTCCTCATCCCTGTGCTCAGTCATGCACTAAAGCTGAACAAGAGAGCCTCATCTATGTTGGTTTAACGTCTTTTGAAGGCTTGCAAGGTGTACATGCAGCTTTAATAGTGCAGTTGGTGGGTGAGGGCAGCTGTCTGAAGGTCTGTGAGTGTACAGCTTTATCTCCCCGAGCCACCTTGTGAACTGCACAAAGTGAAATGCTTTGGATTTAGCAAAACACTTGGTGTCCAAAGTTGCATCACTTTTTATTCCTTTTTCTTCCACTTGGCAAGAAAAATTGAATGTGTGGGATACAACCTATTGCTGAGTAATGACTACAACAAAAAAGATGAAATTCATCTCCAGACCTCTGTAAAGTGTACAGAATTTCACTCACTTGAAAGTATTCCTAGACTCCCTCCTTCTCTCAAGAGTGTTAAATTTTCTCATTTGTTTCCTCCCCACTGTGCTTTCCAGTCCCCAATCTATTTTCAAACCAATTAAATTTACTGGGGGCAAAACCCCTTGAAGATTATTAGATGATAAAAGAAGTAAAATATTCTCAGAAAGTGTAAAAAACTTCAGTTTGAAGATCTTTTTCTTCAAGCTGTTTCCCTTCCTGCCCATTCATTTACAGTGGAAATCCACTAACGTTAATTGCTCCCCTGTATAAGAATACTCATGCAATCAGAATTTAAATGTAGTTGTTCATCCAAGCTTCAACAGAGCAGAAAGACCATTTGATAGCAATGTTTTGACTCCACCTGAAAAGGAGGTCGTAGCAAGATGGAGGTCAGTCTCTTCTCCCAAGTGACTGGTGATAAGACAAGAGGAAATGGCCTCAAGTTGGACCAGGGGAGGTTCAGGTTGAATATTAGGAAAAAAACTTATTGAAAGAGTTTGAGTCCCCAATCTATTTTCAATCCAATTAAATTTACTGGGGGCAAAACGCCAGTGCCAGTTAGGCACTGGAACAAGTTCCCTAGGGAAGTGATGGAGTCACCATCATTGGAGAAGCTCCAAAAAAATGTGTAAACATGGCACTTCATGGATTCATTTAGTGGGTGTTGTGGTGTTGGTTCAACAGCTGGACTTGAGGAGCTCAGATGTCTTTTCAAACCTTAATGATTCTAAGAATACAAGGAAGGCAATATCTATCTACCATAAGGCAAGGCAAAAGTAGAGATAATTAACACAGCATTTTACTAAATTAATTTTACTGAATTAATTCAGTATCAATAATTGCAGTCATCAAAAAACCTAAGATATGTTACTTTTTATTGATTTTTACCCTATCTGAATCCAGCTGTGGCTTAGAATACGAACTGCAGAATTTACTAGTTAACTCTTGCATTGATATTGAGGTAATTCTAACCTAAGACAAATGGATCCTCTGTTACAGCTCTTTTATTCTGTTTTATTAACCTATTTGTTCTAATACAGACTCATAGGTTATATTAAAGGTAGTACTCAGAATTCTCTTTAGCAATCACCAAAGCATAATGGCCCCAATGGACACTGTTAAGTGGCATCACTCTTTGGTTTTTAATAGTAGTGGCAGTCCTACCTTTGAGCAGGATACACTGGGCTGTGCTTACATTCTTCAACTTCTCATTTATATGTTAATAACTCTCAAATGCATTTATTTTATTAGTATTTAATATTTTCTAGTGGATCTAGGTAAGGCTAGTTCATCAGATAATACAATTCTGTTATTTTCTTCTGGCTAGTCTTATTAGTGGTAATATTGTAATTAAACCTGATGGCAAAAAAAAGAAGGAACATAAAAAATGGAATTTGTTGAAGATACACCACGGATCCAGGGGGAAATCATAGAAGAACTGGGTTATTGAAATACTAAAAACTATATGGAGTGCTGCAGTACAGAGTGTGAGATTATCCACCTGGGAACTAATAATAAGAATTTCTGCTATAAATGGTGATATGTTAGTTGAAAATTAGAAAGGAAGAAAATCACAGTGAGAGTGAGGTAGCTATACATTGTGTGCATGAAAAAGGTGCACACACAATACAAGCTCTCAGCTGTGGCATTAGCAGTAAGAGGTTAAGAAACAATCAAACTGTTGCATGAAACTCCCCCAAAATATTATCTGCAGAATAGGTGCAGTTTTGATCTAATTCCCTAAGCAGAAGATGAGTTTAAGTAGAACAGATAAGGTTACTAGGAGCAGAAGATAAATGGGGAGTGCCTGTCATGAGAGAGAATGCAATTAATTTGGTTGTTTTACTAAACTCAGTGAGAGATATGGCAAGGATGCTGCCTAAGTCCATCTGAGAAGATAACCATGTACCAAGAGATATAAGTAAAACATGAATATTTCTAGAGTTTACGACAATTATTGCAGCATTGCTTGAGCACTGCCTAGTCTTTGACCAAACAAATCTTCCATGATGACAATAAGGGAGAGAGAGATGAGTTGTGCAAATTGTTCTGACACCTTATTCAACTTTTTGTACAACATTGGCATATAGGAAAGAAAGATGGGAATGGGAAATAAAGGTGCAAGAGTAGCTTGTTAAGCAATGTGGTGTGATCACAGAGATCAGGGGCCAGAGCTTTTTCTAGGGATAGGCATACATGGTTCCACATGTAGATGTGTGTGACAATGGCTTCTTTGTCATACATCAGATATCTCTGTAAAAAACCTGTGCAGCTTCTCCTGGAAGAAGGAAAAATATAAGACTGATATACCCTAAAAGATGCAAGTCTCAAAAAAACCCAACAAATAGGTCCATAAATTTAAGCTACAATTATAAAGAAACTATCTGTCCTTGCCAGGAGTGAAATTCCAAGCATTCTCCTAAAGATGTATGGGAGAAAAGGTACTTGCATATAGAGATTGATTTGTTTACCAGGAGGATATAGTTTGTCTGCAATAGCAGACGATGGGACTGAGACTTGGGGCTCATTCCTTTGTTCTCTTCCATAAATTCAGATTGTTATTCATCCATCTTTCTGACTATACCAAAACAATAATAGGTGGGTCTGGTTTTGAAATTAACTTACTCTTTTGAAACTTTCAGCCTTTATATTACTCGAGGCAGACCACATACTGCATTTCCAATTAGTTTAAGACACCTAATGTGTCCAAGTATTATTTAAGAAAAGAAGGAATTAGAGTGACAAAGAATGATAAAATGACTGGGAAACATAATGCAAAACTAAAACCAAAAGAACAGCAGTTTCTTTGCCAAAAGTGATATTTTTTTAAGTTGAATGCATTTCATTATTCAAGTAAGATTGCTTACAGTTAACATATTCTGGTGGTTTCTGTGGAAACAGGGTCAGAAAGCTATAGGTAGTCAATGTGCAAACGTTAGCTGGGAAGGAAAGCTCTCACTTGCAGATTTCAGCAGCTGCCTGCCTGCTGGGAAACATGTACAAAGAGGCAGCTTCCAGAAGTAGTCTGCAGAGTTTCAGACAGGTGCAAGTGATGTAAAGGTTAAAAAAATATATGAAAATGTACTATATACTTAGAAAAATAGCTATTAAAATTTCAAATAACATTCAAAGGTACAATAATTGCACTTTACAAAATAGCAACATTTTTATTTTGCTATATTACAAAGTAGAGATTTCAGAAAAGTTGCTATTTTTGTGAGAAATTTAATTGCAGTCACAGCAGCAACTTCTACTGAATCTTCCAGGTAACTATTCAAGCTGCAAACTGATTAACTATGGTACCAGCACAGTACCTGTCAGAGGCAGGACAACATAAAAGACAACCAGTAATGAATCTGGCTGTAGGGGTTTATTTAAAAGCCAACAAGATGAGAGCTTTTATCCTATCTGGCTACCTCATATACTCACTCACATTTTCTCTGCTGTGTTCACTAGATCTCCACTTCCCTTCCTAGTAGGGAGGTCATTGCTGGTTCAGGGAGGGCAGTCAGAAAGCTGTGTTGGTCCACACTCACACTTATCAGTCCTAGGTGTGTCTGGCATCCTGGGCATCTCCTGGTGTTCATATCCATGCCTCTCCTCCATCTCTAGGATCTCTCCAATTATAGGATATTTCCTCTATCCAAAGTCTTCACCTTTTTCTTAGTCTCCTTCTTCTTTATAAGATCGGTTTTTTTGACCCATGTTTTTCCACCTCTAAATGTAGTTTTTCTCACCTGAATAGTCTGTGTGCAAGAGCACAACTTTTGATCAGCTGATTCTGTCTAATATCTCTTTATTAAGTGGAAGATTCAGGACTTGACACTTCTGCTCAGTGCAGGTGTTAAATAAAAGTTACAACCAGCTTGTTCTAATTGCAGCTGGCAAATAGCAAGCTTCTACTTCATAGAATCATAGAATCCTAGACTGGTTTGGGTTGGAAGAGACCTCTGGAGCTCATCTAGTCCAACCCCCCTGCAGTGGGCAGGGACATCCCCAACTAGAGCAGCTTGCCCAGAGCCCTGGCAAGCCTCACCTGCAATGCCTCCAGGGATGGGAACTCAACCACCTCCCTGGGCAACCTGGGCCAGTGTTCCACCACCCTCGTGGGGAGGAACTTCTTCCTAATGTCCAGTTTAAATCTACTCTTCTCCAATTTTAAACCATTGCCCCTTGTCCTTTCACTGCAGGCCTTTGCAAACAGGCCTTCTGCAGCCTGCTTGGAAGTTCCCTTTAGGGACTGCAAGGTCACTAGTAGGTCCCCATAAGTCTTCTCTTCTCCAGGCTGAACAATCCCAGCTCCCTCAGCCTGTCCTCAGAGCAGAGGTGTTCCAGCCCCTGAGCATTCTCGTGGCCTCCTCTGCACCTGCTCCATCAGCTCCATGGCCTTTTTGTATTGAGGGCTCCAGAACTGGAGAGTTCAAAAGTTCAATTTTGGACATTCTCCATACACAAGCTCATAAACATCCATTATGTGCTGGCATTCACCTACTACACATAGTAGCATATGCATTAATGCACATTATCTCTAAGAAAGACACATGCAAAAAAGCCCTGCTTTTGAGAAGCCAGTGTCTTCATGCTTTTGATAAAACAAATTGGGGAGACAAAAAGAAAAGCACCCAAGTTCTTAATTTTTAAGTATAAGAAGGAGAAGAGAAAAATAAACAAAGCACGTGGAAAGGAAAATTACTTGATTAATTAATTGAATTAATTGATTCTGTGATTCCTGCCCTGCATCTTCTGGTTGAAGACACAGCTATGTGAACCCAATAATGACCTCAAGATAGCATACCTTGCCATTTAGGAAAGCATAAAAATTTTCCTCTGCATTTTTTTTTTTAACCAATTCTGAACTTTATCACAAAAAAACCAACTTAATTTGCCCAGGTTTGCAAATGCAACACAGGAAAGTGACATCTTTACAAAATACTCTGTGTGTGTTCTTGTTTTTATAGTCCCTTTCCTATTTTTTACTATTCAAAGCCCACTCTGATGCAATCACCTTTCTGACTGATTGATCTGTGCTTCTCCTGTTTAATCTCTCCTTTTTCTATGACCTTTATTTCCATAGGATTTTTGAACATTTCTCTTCTTTGAGTCACTCCCTCCTTAATATTCATCCTGAATGCTAGTATCACTGCAGTTTGGCCTTTTACATAGTGAAAGTGTGAATGAATCACAAGAGACCTGAAACTGATAGATGCTAAAAGGTGTGATAAGAGTGCAAAGATCTCTCTTCCTTTTTCATCTCTACTTATGTATTTTCTCTGTTCCTTATAGGTTTTATGCAGGTATATTTTTCAGGGTAGTCAGGCCTGCTGAGATGTAGAATGAAGCAGTGATAAAAAGTAGGCAGATGAATAAAAAATGAGATAGTGACACTGTGGTTTGGGTGCTTCAGTCAGAAGCAAAAGGAAGGGGAGGGGAACTCTGTGAAGATTACCTGTTTAATGCTGTCTGTTCTATAGCTGTTTTGTTTATTCTCAAATCTCCTGTAACTCCATAATTACCAGAGAAGCTGAGGTTTTGTTAAAAAAGCAACGAACAAGTAGTAACTTTCTCATCCCCAAAGAAGATCTTGTCAAATCCTGCATCCTCTACAAATTTAAAATGGATTGCATTTTGGAAAAAAATCTCTGGATTTTGTAGTCAATCATTTTTGTAGGTTAAATAAATTGATCAGAAATCCCTGAAAGAGAAACTCTGCTCTTTTATGAGCAGATAGCAATGGATATCTTTGTTCAAATGTTGTGCAGCTTATCCAGATTTTGGTTTTTTTACACTGTAATATTTTATCTATCAGAAAACCAGTTTGTCAAGCTGAAGTATTTTTAGAAGTATAACTGAAAATTCTATTATGAAATTATTCAAATGAAATAACAGGTTGTGAAAATGGAGTTGTATTTTCAAACTGGGCAGATAAGAGGCTTGGTTCAAGGTTTTCTTTTCCATGGTTGTGACTTTCCTACTTAATTATTACTATGTTCATGTGTGGCTGGTAAATTCTGAATGTTAGAAGTTTTGTTCTGATGCAAACCAAGACCTGATTATACAGGTTCCACAATGGTTTGGGAAATTTAATGAGAAACTTTTACTAAAGATATTGTTCCAGTATCAAAGACAACATCAGTGATAGCCTCAAAACCCTGCTTGTGCTCTGAACTAGCAATAGTGCACCTACTGAATTAACTACCTTTATATGACAAGTAAAATTGCATGGAACACAAAACATTTCCTTATTTAACTCTATAATCTTCCTTTTCTTTGATTGCTTTCATTGGGGAAAAAAATGTTATTTGACACTGTAACAAGGATAAATTCATTGATTTCCTTGTGATACTTCCAGAAAATACGAGCATCTAGGTATTTCCTGCAATCTAAGATAAAGATTGAATTTACTCCTCTAATTTGCACAATTTCATTCTCTGATTCAGAACTTCCATCACTTTACGTTACAGAGAAATCACACAGTAATTGTGGTATCTCTAAAACATGTGTGTTCCACTACATTCTGGAAGTGCTAAGTATATAAATATCTTGGTACTTCATGAAGTCAAAGTCTGGGACATGCAAATCAAACTAAACTTGATATTTAAATGACCTCTGATAAATACATGTGACATTTTGGTAAAATAACTGATGTTGAATACATATGTTAGAGCTAGTAGGAGTTCAGTAAAAGTTTGTGTGTGTATGTCTATAAGCACAGATATCTGCACATACACAGACACACATGTATCACAGAATCATTTAAGTTGGAAAAAATCTTAAGAACACTGAGTCCAACTATCAACCTAGCACATCCAAGTCCATCACTCAACTATGTCACTAAGCACCATGTCTACACATCTTTAAAATACCTCATGATGGATACTCAGTTGTTTCCTTGGACAGCCTGTTCCAAAGCTTGATAAACTTCTAGGTGAAGAAGTTTTTCCTAATTTTAAATCTAAACTTCCCCAGTGCAAACTGAGCCCATTTCCTCTTACCTATTGCTTGTTACTCAGACACAGTCTGACNTGATTGCTTGTTACATAGGAGAAGAGACTGAACTCAGCTTGCTACAACCTCCTGGCTCACCCTTACCCATGGGAGAGTGCTGCTTATCTGCTCCTGAACAGCTGAAGAGCATATATAACTTTTCCCACTAGCTCTCAAGACAGATTTTTTTCTCAAACTTTTCTATATCTTTGGATTTTTAGCTAGTTTTCCCTTAAGGAATAACTCATTTTTAAGCCATTGCTATGTCTCATTGACACCCAAGCCAAGTCCTCATGAAATTTAGAGTACTGTCTTGCCTTCAGAGTAAACACATTCTTAGGTGATACTCTTTAAAGAGCTTTTGATCTCTTACTGCAGAGTTCTAAAACCTTGCTATTGACTTCTGTTGAATTAAAAACATAGCTGAGACATTAAGCACCTCCATTTTTTCCCCATTGGAAATGACCAGAATAGTAAAAGGCATAAGGATGTTGAATGCATATGATATAAGCACAGTTATACATAATGAACATATGTAACACAGTCTACTTTTTGATATGAAAGAAATCTAAGTGCAAAGCAAGTACTGAAAAGAAAATGCAGACCCTGAGGCTTTAAAGAAAGTGCATGTGAGGTACAGGAAACCTGCATAGCATTTTTACTTGTTCACTATTCACTGAGAATAACAGTAACAAAGTGCAGCTAAACACAGAATCACACCTTGTCTCCATTTTTTGTTAGCTTCTGCTTTTTCAGAGTGTGTGTTCTAAGCCCAAGACTAACTTTCATAACTAGTGAGTGAGATATGAAATTATGAAGAGCAAAGATTTCAAGCCTATTTCAGCCCATATCTCTTTCTAGGCAATACCAATATGATGTGCTAGAGATAAACTGGGAATGTATTAAAACACAGTAGGAGCATAAGCTATTCCTGATTCATAATCTCTTCATACACAAATCTACAAATGAAGGCCCATTACATATAAATAATCACAGCAAGGAATACTTAATACTTGGAGTAAATAATTTTCTGAAGCCCTCAATCAGAACACTATTCTTTTTCTGCCTGAGCTTGATTTCTTAAATGTAAGTCATAGCACCAATGGATTCCCTACAAGCTCTTCCTAAAGATCATCTCCTTTTTTTCCTAACTTTTAACTACTTAATCTAGTATACTTCTGATTTCATACTTAGATGAAGAGGTAGTAGCAAAAATGTCAAAAGCTTGTCAATAATACAAGGGACACTTAAAATCAGGTGGCTGGAAGAGAATTGTACTTTACCCAATATATAGCAACAGGCTGTTTAATATTTCAGTGGTAGAAACTGTTGATTTGCCTGTTGTTGATGGTGTTTGTGTTGCTCAGAAGAACAATTGCATTAGCCTGTTCTTTGACTGATCAATAGCTTGCTTACAACAAAAGCATAAAGTTGCATTTAATGACTTCTCAGAAAGTGTTTCTGACCGTACAAGATGCTACCTATGACCGTAACTATGTGTTTTGTATGTGTTAAATGATCTTAACAATAACAAACAGCAGTTTTCTCTCAATCATGGCCAATTGCTACAGCCATGCATCTTTGCTAGAGCTGGCAGCAAGATTAGAGCACTGGAGCACAATCCAATTCCCCAGTATCGTACAGAAAAGCAACTCTTTCCTCTACTTCCAGACTCTGATCCAAAAATTACCTCTGCAAGGAACTACATCCATCAATTTCATCCATTAAATTACACATGCTCTGGCAATGGTGGTGGTTTATACCCACTATAATTCAGTTGCAGAACTCAGTCCAGAGAGCACTCAGGCTATGCATCCTTTTATTAATCTTGGAAATCTAAGATGATCCTTGATAGTCACACACACACA
>VWZO01015418.1:150295-161682 GCA_013396975.1 Bucco capensis
GGAGCATTAAACTCATTGCCCACGGGAAAGTGTGGGCAGTGATACCCATGTTCCTAGAATCCTTGGATGGGTAGGATGAGCTCATTAGCCTTCTGGCAGTCATCCTAGGAGAAGGACAACTCTGATTCCAAACCCGGGCAGATGGAGCTCGTTTAGCCCTGTAAGGCCTTCCATCTAAGAGGTTAAACCTCCGTCCTAAGGACTTGGCTGCCAGCGTCCAAGCTTGCTAGGCCCTGGCAGATGAACCTTAGGACTAAAGGGTGGGTCCAGCTCTGCGCATGCTGTGTCTCACCTAAAAAAAATCCCTAGTGCAGGCTCGAGGGTGCTATCTGCTATCCTCTTTTTATCAGCGCACTTGGAAAAGGCGCTGAGGAGGAGCATGGATGGAGCCCTCCCTGGAGCTTTGTTCACGAAGCCTAGCCATACATATACACACTTCCATTGCAGCCTTCAGGTTAAGCATGTATCCTAGTGAATGGGTTGATGATGGGAAAACCATCTCATCAACTCCTTAGTTTAAGAAAATATAGCAAGACAACTTTTGGTATCAATGACCTGATTATTAGCTTGACTTTTCTGGTTGTTGTTTATGATGGATTTGTAACCTTCATTTCTCCTGAGGGCTGGACTCTCACATCTGCAATTCATCTCCTTGTGACTGAGGCTCTGAATTTCTGCTCTTCCCTGCAGCCATACACATCTTCTAGTCAGAAAGACTGCAATGTCTTCCACATATTTATGATGAGCCTTTTCAATGTTGCAAAACAATCTATTTGGTTGCACAGCAAACCAAACAGCAAACATTTGAAAAAGAGAATTTGTTTAGTTCTATCCCTACTTTACAGCAATAACTAAAAAAGCAGAAGGTATGTATTTATGACTGTTATCAGTGCAGTTACCAAAGAAGATATATTTTTCTGAGTTTATAAATCCCCAGACACTGCCCACACACTGCTTCTGCTTGCACAAGCCTCCTGTGATATACAGTTAAACAACACTTATCACTCAGGCTGATATCTGCAGGTGAACACCTCGTGATAACTTGTTTGCTCTTGAAACAAACCTGAAACAAATTTTTCCTTAACACTGTAGAAAATGTAGATACTCAATTGAACAGTACATTCTTACTAACAGCAAGATGAGGTCTATCAGGAGAAATTAAAATTATGAGGTGGCAAAAGATATGTTTAATGGTGAAAGAGACTCTCCCATAGCTCTGGTATGGCCTTGTACTGCAGCAGTGCTGGAGACAAGCTGTGCCAGTCAGTACTGATTTCCCTTTACTCATTTTGCTGTATGTTTCTGATATATTGTCATCTTTCTTTCTCAGTAGTGTTTTGTTGTTGTTTTTTTTTTTAAGGAATGATGACTAAAACAATGCTGCATCTTTCTAGCTTTTCTCAGCACACTTGTCTATGCACTGGATAAATATTCCAGCCTCTTGTATCCTACTCAGACATAATATATGCACTCAATAAAGATACCTCTGAATCTCCAGAGCTTTAAAACACCTGGCACCAGGATGATACATTCAAGGAATGCTGTATCTCTGAGTCAAATCATACAACCTGGCATTTTATTAAAGGGGATCATGAAAATCACATGAGGAAAACTCCACTAGCTATGCTAAAATTGTATAAGCCAAAGACAGATTTTCACCAAAATAAGGCCAGCTAGCTTTCTCATCTGCCTCACAGTGCACTCCACAAATGACATGAGACAAAACTTCCCCTTCATCTCTAGCAGAACACTCCACCCCCAACCTTCCCAAAGGGCTCACTGGCCCTATGGTTTGCCTTAATCCTACATTTTCTTCTTCCCAGCTTTTTGTTGATGTATTGACACACAGCTCCTTGTGGGCAGTCAGACAAATCTACACTTTAAAACTCTGCATCCTTCTTAGTCTTCATATATATGAAAAATTTGTGGCATAGCAGAAATAAATCATTCATGCTCACTGAAGATAGGACAAGAAGCAATAGTCTTATATTGCAGCACAAGATATTTAGGTCCCTGACAGGCTTGTGGCAGGAGGTTAAAATCAGACATCTAGTTTTCACTCACCTTAATATACTGGACTGAATGCTGTGATAAGTCAGAGAGTGATCACTTGTGGTATCAGACATTCCTGCATTAATGGACAATGGAAGAGACAAAAACGTCAATGATTTAACAACTTCATCTATCTGAATTTGTCTGGCAAGGCAAATCTACCACAGCCCTTAGTTTAACCATTAAGATAAAACTTCTTAGCAGGAACTCCAGCCAAGCTTTGAGATAATTTCCCAAAGATATCAGTAGAAAATACACATTAAAGACTCTCTGAGAAATAGTTTAGGTGAACATCAATCAGAAGTCTTTGATCCCACATGTGAGATGGGCAGGGAAAGACAGGATTTATTTCAGTGTACTAGCTAGCTATCTAATAACAAAATATATTCACATCTAACAGTAAACAGTACTTTTAAAAAGAAATATGTTGTTTTCTTGTTTGTTTTCTTTTAGTAAGTTTTATATTCTAATATCAAGACCAAGGACAGCCATTTCATTCTAGATGCCTTCTTATATGAAGGGAACTCTTCTCCATTGCCTTTTCACAGTTACCAACATATAGCCAGTGAAGTGTTTGTGTCCCACTTAGATATATACTGTGCATAGTATATTTAGCTTTGTTTGTAGTCTTGTTTAGGAAAGTGCCAAGTTTTATTTTTGTGGCTGTTTAAAATGAATACTGTAGGCAGAAGATAAAAGGGCTTGCCAAGCTGATATGCTTCAACTCAGTGTATTTATTGCTAATGCTATTAATGCAAATGGTGGAGTAAAAACTAAAAGCACAACATTAAAAGCAAGTTCCTACATCTATGCCCAAATTCTGTGAAAATGACACATAATTAATAATTATCCAAATGTACAATTTGTTTTGTGACTTTTCTTCATTTTATTGCTTCAGCCTGAGTTTCTCTGCTGAAATTTGTGACTGCATATTTCTATGGTAACCCTGGAGGAGGGAATGGAAGAGTGCCCAGGGAAAAGAAAGGAAGGATGCTTCAAGAAGGAAAACAACACCAAACTGAGAAAAACAACCAACAAAAAAAACAACAACCCACAAAAGGAATTGTAACAGCTTTTATAGGAGAACTAGAGCCACACAAATAACACCTCATAGCCAAATCAGAAAAATGAATGACAAGTATGTTTTGAATGGAAGTTCTCAATACTCTTGAGCTGGATAATCCATCCCTTATATTATCAATGCACATTCAGCCTGGGGACAGTGGAAGGAAAAGTAGGGGATAGTATTGGGCTCAACAGGTAATTTTAACTACACTAAGACCAATGTCTATGTTATCTGTATACTTCACAGTGAATTGAAATATATAACTTTATACACCTAAGTAAGGCCTCCTGGGTTATGGACATTGTTTTATATAGCTAAGGGAGATCTAGTCATCTCCAAAAGAGGTCAAATGTGTCCATATCTCAACATTCATTGTATGAAGTGACTGACTCTTAATTCAGGTAGGTGAGTTCAGGACTTATAATTACCATCTTTTTTCTTTTTTTTTTTTATTCTAGTGGGAAAACAATGATCTTGTGACACTATCTGAATGCATGGGCTTGAAACTAACCATTTTAAAGTAACTTAATCATCCAACCTTTTAAATATATGTTGATTTGGTAGAAGGAAAGGGAAAAAGAGAGAAAAGTGTCTTTGGAGCTACTCTACAGAGTCCTTGATTTAGCTGTCCAAGTAATTATTAACTTAGGTTGTATCTAGAATCTCATCATGGTACTAGATATTTATGGCTTATTAAACTGTCTGTGGCTGCTTACAAAGGAAGGAGATCACTGCAAGAGCATGTTCTCTGGCTTCAACCCCCTTGCTACATGACTAATGTCAAATAGAAGCTGTAGCTGCTGACTTTGACACTGTGTGACACATGGAGATAATTGAAATTGTGTGCTTTCTTATATAGGTCACTACAACTCATCACCTCCATATTATTTTACTCCTAGATGTCCATCTTCATGAGACATGAGGATAATAGAAGGCAAGTACTTGTCAAAATCCTAAAATAGAGGGTAGATCATGTTTAAAAAATAATGATCTTGCATATGACCCACTCAGGTTAATGTTACCCTTCTCTTGCCATGGTTCCTATATCAATTTGGTGTTTATGTTTTCCTGCTACAGATAGAAGATCACAAGGCAGTGTCACACACATTGCTCAGGAGTGTTCAGCAAAAACACTCTCCAGAAAACACATAGCAAAGGGGCAGTTTTTGTTTTGTTCTTAATAAGTGAAATACCGATACAGCAAGCTGGCAGACTGCTCATGTTTGGAAATATTGACTTCAATCTGATCCATTCCACATCTACTAAACTCATGTACTCCTATGTGATTGTAAAGGGAAGAGAATTGCCACTCCATACAAAAATCTGCCTCAGCTGTTCTCAGTGTGTGGCAGATGTGCAGAAGGAGCTGCATGCAAAATTTAAGGAAATAAAGAAATTAGGATGCTGTAGGGATATAGTGATTTAAAAATAATGCTCCAAGTGGTACATCTTTTCTGCTACCTATGTTTGTGGAAGGGCTCTTTGGTATTTCTTATGTTCAGGAAATGTTGAAGAGTTGGAGACACAGGGGAGATGGTGAATGACTTTCTTGATGGTGGCACACAGATTGAATAAAGCACAGATTATTGTCTTTGGTACACAATATCTGCTTTTCAATGAAATCGACTTTCAGGAGCTTTCTGCCTTTTCTTTCTGCTCAACTATTGTTAAATTTCTGGGAGACAACTAAAAATTATGATGATGGTTATGGTAGAAAGACTAAATATAGTAAAATCACCAAGAAGAATGCTGGAACAAAGGTGGCAGAGTCACAACTGCAAATGTGTTGCCTTTCCTTGTGTGACTGTAAAGTAATCTGATATATATGGGAGCCTAGATGGGAAATAATAAAAGTTGCTATTGCTTCTGTGATGTTTAACTCCAAAGATGTGCCTCAGACTATATTAACTGATTCTATCCTAATCACATCTCCATAGGCAGCACTTTGGAAGCTAGTAAAACAGCAGAAATTCTCTCAGGATTGTTTTCTCATTTCACCTCTACTTATTAGATTGAGTTGATATTATGCTTCTTTTTATGATGACACTTTAGCTTTTGCAATATTTACTCCATCTTTTCTTTTAGAAATAAACAAAAAACCCTAAAAACTAACCAAACAAAAACCAGCAAATGTTTTAGCAATTTCTAATGAATACTCTGTGACAAGATTTGTCTTCCTTTTGCTGTGCTATATTACTACCAGTGCTGGAGCACCTAACTCCCCATGAACAATACTCCTTCCCAAACTATTGACCTGTATTTGTGAATAATCAGAGTGACCCCAAGAGAACATCTTGCCTGGGACTCATCCTGTGGCTTTTATACTATCATAATTCTGGTTTAATATAGGCCACATTAAAAATCAAATCTTTGAAGAACACTATTCTTCCATAAAAGATATCTCAATGTATGTTACTATTTTTCTTGGTATCAACAATAGGATCAATGTTTCTCCTTTTAGGAAAGTTGTGAATCCAGCTACTTTTCTTAGCATCACTACTCCTGAGCCACTGACCAGGATTGGAGACAATAGACAGTTTCCTCCAGTAGATCAGATCTGAAGGAGGAGCCTTTGGAGGATGCACAAAAATCCTGGTACACTGATGGGAGCAGTTTTGTCTGGCAGGATATGCAATAACTACAGTGGATAAAAGAATCAAGTCTCAACCATTACCAGCATTTCCCTGAGAAAAATATTCAACAGTTATCACATACTGCAGAAAACATTTACTGTTACACATTTAAAGAAAAATAAGCCTGCTGATAGCTCATCTAGAGTTCATCAGCATCAGTAAAGCAAATGCTTCACAGTTCTTATAAATCTTGAAGTTGCCAAGGAATTTCTGTAACACACAGTGAAAGTATTGACCCTCTTGAGGTAAACATCTCCACAAACAGCTTCAAGTCACAATCTGCAAAGACTGCCAAATATGTAGCTCTTATAATAATCAGTGATTTAAGGCTTAAACACTTAAAAAGTTTTGCCCAAAGAACATAGAAGAGTTGACACAATAAGACAGTTAGTACCAGAACATTAATGGATGACATAAAAGTACAAACCTATCTTAAGAAATACACAAATAGTCACACTATTTGCCATAGTGTTTAACAGGTAAATTGTGACATGTAGTATTACTAAAGCTTTCAGTTCTTCTGGCCACAGCACAGGAACTGAAAGGGAAGGAAAATGCACAAAGATGTAGTGACTACAGAGAGAATCAGATGCTAAGGCTGTTCTGCAAAATCCATGAAAGAGAAAGCACTTCAGAGAAACCATCTGTCAGCTCTCTGTATCCTTGTTTTGCTCTGTCACAGACCATAATCACTTCACTAAGGCATTCATTTGTTCCATCTAGGGGAGCCTCTCTTCATCTGGTAGGCTTCTTGTTTTCTGAGGAGAGCACAACGTGACTGAAGGAGGTTTCAGCTTTCCAATTCCCCTCACAAGCATTAATTTCATGTACCTTATGTAGAATGCTTTGCTATTTGATATCTTCTGTCATTTGTCCCTATATTAGTATCAGTTTTTATCTGCTATCTTCACCTTCAGTCACAATTTCTGTCTGCTCTCTGACCCCTCCCACCTCATTGCAACATTTTCATTTATGGCAAATCCCCAGAAATGTGTTTTGTTATTTGCAAAGACAAAGAGGTGAATTGTGACATGACACTTCATTTCTGTTCACTTCTTTTCTCTCAAGCTCCATCAGAAATCAGTGTGTGCTTGCTCAAATTTCCTGTGTTTTGAAACCCAGCACTTTATGATATGGGCTTTTGAGATAGTAATTAAAAGAAGAATGCTTTATTGATCCCATGATTACTTTATTTACCTTGCTGTTTCCTGTTTTTAATTACAACAATTGAGAGTCTGTCTGAAGTGTTTCATTTGTCAGACTAAATAACACCAGCTGTTTGGAATGAAAACATTCAGGATATATGTGTGTTAGACTACACTTAGATGAAGAGTGCAGTCTAGTACTTTCCCACCTAATATTTCCAATAGATAAATGTTTTATATTGCAAATAGCTATTTAAAAAAACCTCAAACAACAAGCAAACAAAAAAAACCCCTCAAAACATCACTAGATTATGCTTGTGAAAAGATAAGTGAAATATAATTGCAGTCAATCATTTAGGATTTAACCATATTTTCTGGTGTATAGGCTGCATACAAGATCTATTTTTATTGTTACCTTTCACAGTTGCTTCTTGACACTGCAATTTATCCTGCTGCTACCTCATTTCATGCCAATGCTTCTGTCATGGCCTCTGCTGTGACTGTCACTTTTGTACTACAGGCAGTGGTGGGGACAGCAGCAATGGCACCTGTGAGAGTGAGAAAAGAAATCACGAGTGAAGGAACAGCAGAGATTTCAGCAAACACCTAATTAACCTTATTGCTTTTCCAGGCAAGAGGTTATTTTTTGACAATGATCAATTATACAGAAGAAATTATGATAAATCTGTCATCTCTTTTGCTTTCATCTCCCCCTTCTTCACAATGATAGAAAGAAGGGAGCTCCTTGGAACATCAAGTGGGTGCAGCTGGCAGAGAGCTGAGCAAGATGGTTTTGGAGAGTAGCTTATTTGCTGAACTATAGAGTCTCAGGTCAACCAAAATTACTTAAATTAATCTAAAAAAGAAGGCTATTGAGAATTTCAGTATTACTAATTTGAAAAATTCCAAATGAATTCAAATAATGAACAATTTTTGTAGCATTGTGTTCTGATATTTCCCCTTTGAAGTGTTCCTGAATTATATTTCTAAATGAGAGGGGAGGGAAGGAGAAAAGGGAAAGAAAATCTTACAATCAACATTTTTTTTAAAAAGTGAAAAAAATACCATCTTATTTGTGAACTTTTAACAAATAACTGAATAATAATTATTCACTGGGCTTGTAATAGTTTGTGCAAACCCACAGGACTAAGGAGATGTGTGAGAGAGACAATAACTGGCATCAAGCTGCTCCTGAGCAAAGCTTCTAACTCAACTCATTAGGAGACCAAGAGTGCAAAGAGGAAGATCATAGAATCCTAGAATCCTAGANTGTAAGATGCCCAGAGAGGACTTAGCTACAGGTGTTCTGTTCTTTGTGATTTCAAATATATTCCATGCAGTCTTGGATAGATCATCTTGGGGCCAGTTTTCCAAAATTATTTCAGTGACTGAATAAAGTGTTTCTTTTCAAAATCCTGTTTGGTTACTGTATATTCAACCAGGTAAGTTTGATGAATTGGGTGTAAGTTTGTACCTGTGTTCTGTCTTGTTGCATTTTCATTTACAACGAGGTTCCACAGGTACTCAATATTTTGTTAGCCTGGCATTGAAAGCTTTAATCATGGAAGAATCACACAAAACACATTGCATTCTGAATCCTTTAGATATCTTCAGTAAGATAGGCATTGCTCTTGTGCAACACCTTCCATTTTCCTTAGCTTCCTCTTTCTACACTAATTTCAGTTAGATGGAAGATGCCTTTGTTGAAATAATCAATATGTTCTTTTACCACTCTAGAGAGTTTCTTGCAGAGCTGCCCCTAAAGACTATTTTAGACACACAGAGCCCTACCACCAAAATTTACCATTGATCAGAAAATTCCTAGAAATTGATTAGGCTTAAGAGAGCTGCCAAAACCAACTTGACTCTTTAGTCATGTTAATCTGGGATTAATTGACTGATCTAATGAGTCCATCTGAGTATGGAAAGCAGGTACTGCATAAAATACATGAACGTAAAGAAAAGCATGGAAATGAAAATCCTTCTTTTTTGGTAGGGCCCAAAACAGAACACAGTTTTTGATGTGTTGCCTCACCAGTGTTGAATGGTCACTAGGTCTTGTTAAACCTTATCCCATTGGCCTCAACCCAGCCTGTCCAGGTCCCTCTGCAGAGCCTTCCTATCCTTGAGCAGATCAACACTTCATCATAGAATCCTAGAATGGGCAGGTTAGAAGGGACCCTAAAGATCATCTAGTTCCAACCTCCCCACACTGAGCAGGGATGCCAATCACTAGACCAGGTCACCCAGGGCCACATCCAGCCTGGCCTTGAACACTGCCAGGGATGGGGCATCCACAACCTCTCTGGGCAACCTGTGCCAGTGCCTAACCACTCTCTGGGGAAAGAACTTCCTCATAATCTCCAATCTAAATTTCCCCTCCTTCAGTTCATAACCATTCCCCCTTGTCCTATCACAGTCTGACCGCTAACACTTGCTCCTATCTTGCTGTTGTCTGCAAAGTTACAGAGGGTACAATCTTCAGAAGTTCACAGTTCTTTTACATATTCATCCCATTTAATTGTGATTTCCTCAAAATGTTCTATGTAATTCCTACTATAATAAGTGCTCATAAAGCCTTCCCCTCAAACTTGTTCTGAATCTATTGTCTATTTAAAGAAAAATGCAGACGTGTTGGTGTTTGCAAGTCAATGCATTTGGAGGAGGGGGGAAACAGAATAGAATTAACAACCAAAGCAAAGGCTGTTTTTTTCTTCTGTGCCTATACTGAAATAATTGAAATATGAAAAAAACAACATCTAACATGGTTCTGAGGTGTTAGTCTGCATGGAACAGCACAGAAAACCTGGGCTGTTATGTGCCTTCATTTCAGTCTGTTATTTCTTCTGAAAGGTAGACTCTCCCTGGACTCAACCCATTAAAGAAAATTATGCATGAATTTCCTGCATCCCTTTCAATCAGCTAAGTATTTTCACATCAATGTTGAAATAGAAAATTAGCTTTATTGTACAAGGGTAATAATATGATAATTGTTTCTTATGAGCATATAACCTTGGAAGATATAATAACAGGGGAATCTGTGCCCTCTTAAAACTAATTTTGTGTCAACCTTTCCTGGCAAACCTTACTGTTATCCAATGTAGCACAGTATTTCTTTTGTTTAAAAATGTTTTCTTATACCATTAAGCATAATTTCCTTAGTTCCCCCAAAAGGCTTTCATTTTATTACGAGCTTTAAATTTACAATTGCCTCTGAATATTCAACAGGTTTTCCCTTGAATTACATAAATTTTATACAAAGTATTTTCTTTATTCTTCCTCTTTTAAATTTATCTCTCCAATTCCTTTAAAAAATGCAACTTTTCACATTTTTATTTTTTGATTTACCCTTACATTTTAGAAAAGAGATTGGGTGGAAGATATTTAACAGTAAAGTTTGAACCACTTATTTATCCATGTGGTTTTTTTGTTCCTGATAGATTTATCTATTTTGATCGAATGTCTGATTAAGCTACACATCACATCTATTCTGAAACTTTAAAACATATACCTTGGATTTTCAAAAGTAGGCAAATGTAACTTCTAACTTTTCTTCACAGTACATCAAGACATCAGTACTGTTTTTAAAATGAGAGGTGCAAGAAAGTCTGAGATAGAATTCTTGTCTGTGAGTAGGAGTGTAGATTATAAAGGTAACATTTTTTCATATGAGTAAGTTCTGCTTGAATCAGACAGAATGGACCAATATGGAAGTGCTATAATTTGCTTCTCTTTACTTTAGATTTCAATATTTAAATATTTATTTAAAAATAAAAATAAAAATTAAAACATTTAATTTAAATAAATAAAAATAATAAAAATAAAGCCAAAATTGCAGTTCAGAAATTGCAATAGTGTGTTCCTAAAACCTTCACAGAGTCCTAGATAATTTAAATAATGTTATCTGCTTGTCTTTAGTAGACTAGTGATTCAATGTAACAATGTAGAATAAAGTTAAGTGACACTACAGCCATTTAGTGAGGTTTCAATATCTATTTAACTTCAAATTGTCTGTTACAGGAAACATATGAGGTGTTCTCCTAGTCAGATGCCAGCAGTGTGTAGGTGCACAAAGAATATACAACTTCTTTGTGACATGGGACTCATGACTTTAAACAATGTAATATGCTGCAGAGAGACAGGCTAGTCATTAACATGAGAAAATAAGGTTTTTTCATATGATCTACTCTTCTAAATAAAAAAAGTTGCAGATGAATGAAATTCAGCTTACTGTCAACTTCTGCTGTAATTTCTGAGGATATTGAAACGAGCTGGGATTAAAAGGTTCCCTGTTGGTTTCTTTGAAAGCAAGAATAAATTAATCTGTTCTGTCAAAGTCAATCTATACTATATGATTCTCAATGCACAGTTCAATATCATTGACCTTCTAGAGTGCTGAAAGGGTTAATCACTTTGAACTTTCAGTATGAAGATGGTAATGAAGGATGGAGGAGCAAAAGAGGCAAAAATGACAGAGGAGCAGACTAGTGA
>VWZO01015419.1:0-39811 GCA_013396975.1 Bucco capensis
AACCCCTGACATACTGTGATACTGTGGTGTATCTTGTACTGGCCCAGCCTCCTGGTTATACAGAGAGACTCAGAACCATAGTCTGCTAAACCATGTAGCAATCTTGCCATGAACTTTGGTGGAATGCCAGTAACTTTGCTTTCCGAGACAGACTGCAGCCACGTAGAAGAAGCCAGAACTTTAACTTCAAGGGTTTGCACAGTGAGTCAATGAAATTTTGTTTTCATGACAAGCCAAATGTTATCAACAGATTGTAAGGATAAACTTCCACCTGTCTCAGAGAAATTTCTTACTAAGGCTGAGTTGGAACATTTTTCTGACACAAGAAACATAGTTATAAAATGCCGATTGGTTGAAAAGGAAACTTTCTTGAGAAACATATCAGCTCTTTGAAGCTATGGCTAGGAGAGGATTCTCATACAGGGCTAGAACTTCAGGAGTAGGTAACAGAGAAAAGGGGGAAGATTAATTGAGTTGCACATACATCTAACTCTTAGGCACAGTCTGAAAATCACTTGGGGTCTCCTGTGGNCGATGACGATGATGACTTCTAACTCTACTAGATCACACCAAGATCCTATTTTCTGCCGGGTTGGAACCATGGAAAGGATTTAAGAATAAAGGATTTATATGGTGATCCTTCTTTGCATATGGAAGCAATGGAAAGAGAAAATTTTAGCACATTCAAGACAGACAGCAGCCCACTGGTAAGGACTTCCACCTGCAGCTTCAGAATCTGGACTCAGATCTGGCAGTCTGGATTTGCCAGTAGGTGTGTGCCATGAAGAATGTCACTGGTAGTGTGTTTGTGGAGCTCTAGCCTTTCATCAAACATTCATTCTAATTTAAAAGAACACTTTTTCTAAAACTATGCAGTTTCCCAGGAAACAGGATTGGCATATTGTGGCCAGTTCTGGGCTTGTTCCACCAGTGCTGTCACATGCTGTGTTGTAGAGTCAGAAGTATCTTTCCCACTCTGGTGGCAGGGAGTTTTGTACAGCAGTGCGATTTCCACCATCTCTGTCTTTGCTCTTCCCATCAGATCATCAGATAGGTTTCTTCCTCATTGCCCTTGGGTGTGGTGGTACCATATCAAAAGACACCATTAGTGCCTTTGATATAAACGCAGCTCAGCAGTGGATCTACTAGAGTAAGAAAATGTTACCTATTAATAATGGGCTAATGTTAAGAGCAGTGTTTCTCACTGTCTGGGAGAACGAGTTGCATGTTGATAACTAAGAACATATTATGACCAGGAAATCCGGATTTCTCTTCCAAGCTCTGAGGCAAGTCTACTTGTTGCTACCTACCTCTCAGTGCTGGTCCACTGAACTAACTGTTTCCCATCTCAGTGTTCGGTCCCTTCGCCATGGGGTCAGAGAAGACATTTCATTGGCCTGGTGGCATATGCTGGGTGTGATGGCAAGAAACCAAAGATTCTTGAACCAAGAATTCATATAAAATTATAGCAATATCATTTTACTGTGGTGGACTACTTTTCTGGTATCTTTGAGTATATTTTTTCCTCATTAATACTTCTGTGCTACATTTTTTAACTGAAGGACACAGCCAGAAAAAAGATATCAGTTTTTCCATCCAAAATAGCAATTATTTTTTGCCAGCTTGCACTAAAACCTGACGTGTATTCAGCAGAAAAAAACCAAAACATTTTGGATTGCAAAACTGAAAAGTGATGTGTTTCTAATCATGGATCAATATGTCTTTGATTTCTGTCTGACTTTAGAGTGACACCTTGAAACACAATATTGATGGGTTTGTAAGTAATGATTTGTAGTCCCCAAGTGCAATTTTTTTTTTCTAGTATCAAATAATACAATGTAATGGTAAGGGTTACAGTCAAAGGTATCCTTGACATGCTTCTGCACATTTCTCTTCTTGATAAAATACTTCTGTTACCAAGGAGACTTCTTCCTCCAGAAATGTAATACTCAGGTCTAACAAAAAGTGACAGGCAAAGTGTCACAAGGAAAACACAGGCTTAGCAATACAAGAAAAGCCATGACAAATACATGTTCTTGCATGAGAGATCTTATGTGTGATATACATGTTCACATATATGGATGTCTCCTCAGAGCATTGTGGGTCTGGAGAGAGAGCAAGGTGAGGTTAAAACAGGATCAAGAGAGGAGATGCTGGGGTATGGTGCTTTGGTGGTTTAATAAGACAAGGTTAGGAATTTAACCCCAAGTTAAGTCCTACAAATTTTCTTTGCCACATTGGGTCCAAATGAAAGTGGGTATAAAATATGAATGTAGGGGGGGTGATGTGGGGTAAAAGAAAAGGAAATTACTTGCTAAAGTCTCTGAGCCATGGTTCCTGTCTCCTTTGGTTGCAGTGACTAAGGAGATTACTGCCCCTGCCTTTCCAGCCACTCTCTTGCCAAATGGTACCACATTGCACAGCCTTGCCTACTAATTTTAAATACTATCCATTTGGGTTCAGTTTTTTGGGCAATCTGTGTGATCATCTGCCTTTTCTAAAGTGAAAAAATTTGAGTGAAGGCTTGCAGACAGTGGGAGTTTTAACCCATCTCAATAACTGCCTTTGAAACCGGCAGGAAATGCAAGTAAAAGCCTAACACCATCAGGCTGCCAAAAAAATTTAAGCTACCCCTGTTCTAATGAAAAAGATAATTAGACTTCTATCATTTGCCTCATGGCTCTGAGTAATCAACATTGCATACTGGTGATCTGAACTGTCTATTTTATTCTACATGGGGAAGCTTCAGAAATTCCAAACCAAATTACTTACTAACAGACTCTCCTGCAAGACTTGCATTATAAAGTCACCAGAAGTGACTTTGAATGATGAAGTATTTCTGTTGTTCTAGTGAAAAGCCAATATGTTACATAGACTGCCTTTCCTTCCAAATGTTCTGATACAGCTTAATATGCCATCCTGAAAATTTGTTTTTAGTGATAAAAACAGTACTTTATCAGTGAAATGCAGGAAGCTCAGTGACTAATTATTTAGTCAATTGTTCTTTTACAAATTCCCCAAACCTGTAACAATTTCCCATTAGATCATTCTTACTAAGACAGATGTGGCCGAGAGACAAGCCTTGGGGAAGAAGGTGAAGTTGCAGAGCAATCTTAAATACACAGAGTAACCTACAGACGTCACCTCTTACAGCTTTTCTGATTTATAAGAATGGATCTTAATGCATTAGATCCCATATCCTTAAGACATGAGGAATGAAAGAAATGAAGATGTCACTTGTTTCATATGCTGGAGAATTATGTACTTTTAAGTAGATTCTGCTGCTTAGTAAAACAAGTTTTCTTTGACAGATTGCTCTGCTACTGTATTTGATTTCAATTTCCTATTGAATACTGCCAAGTGAAATCTGTTATGATTTAAGTTGTAATACAAATTTCTCCATCCCTGTCCTTGTATCAATCATCCCAAACCTTTTTTTAGCTATATGCTTAAAAATGAAATGAATAAAGGGCTCATATTTCAGTTACAGGCCAAACCCTTGTCAAGTATGCGTCTTCCCTTCATAAGCACCAATGGGAAATGGAAACTAAGAATTTAAAAAATTTCAGTGTAGGGACCCACCTTTTTTGTGTAACACAGAGATACCCTGCTTGCCCCTTTCTTAAAGTAATTTTGCTCCCCATTTTTCCTTACCTTTTACCTACAACGGACTTAGCAGTTTTTTATCTATAGAATATTGTAAAGCTGCAACTTGAATCTTTGAAAATGTTTCCTTCAAGTGGCTTATCTACTCAGCAGTCATTATCTTTAGCCGAGTTCCTTCTCCTATACTATTCCCATTATCATAGTTTTTATTTTTGCTGTGTCTTGCCCCTTCAGTGTTAGTATAAGAATTGCTTACTTTGGAAAGGACTCCTGGCTATCTCATATTCAGAGTGAGTTGATTCCAGCTGCAATAGAGGACTCATTTCTGGGCATTTTTTGCACACTGGAGGGTTTGTTTTGTTTTGTTTTGTTTTGTTTGTTTTTTTCAAAGCAGTATTTTCATATTACCCACCAGTAAACATATGATTCAGCAGCATTGTGGGTGATGCAAGTAAAAGATTATCCCTAGTGGTAGGGTTGTTCTGTTTTTCTTATATACAATTCTTTTACCTTTAATGATGCAAGTTTTATAATGCATGGATTATGTGCATGGAAAAACACTGTTACTTTGAGAGTTATTCAGTCTAGAAAACTGTCCCACACATTTTGGATCACATAACTTTTGGTCAAAACAGAGTCTAAAGAAGAGCAAACTGGTTTTGGTGACTGGGTTACATCCTGGCTCCATTAGAATCAATAGGAGTTTTGCCACTGATTCCCTGAAATTATCTTAGCTATCAAATGATGGAGGCAGTGTATTTGACCAAAAGATAGCTCTTCTTTTATGCCACTTCTGCCTAAAGAATGACAAAAAATGTTGAATTATCTTCCTGTAGATTTTACTTTCTCTGGTAGTTAGATCAAGAGATCACAGTGCTTGAGAAGCAACACTAATTCATGTGGACTCTGCAATCCCCATGGTCCCTTGCTGGCGCATGCTCTTAACTTGCATCCTTTGCTCTCCTAGAAAACATGACGCTAACTGGAGGCAACCAGAGTATCCTATCCAGGACTAGGAAAATGAATGGATGTGGTCAAACAGAAACAGCCCATTGCGTGGTTGCACTCAAGTTGAACAGTTTGTGCCTTTCAACCTGTTTTCTTCTTCAGGGGACATGACCATTACATGTAAGAAAGGGCTGGGGGGAAGCTGAGGTAGAAGCACTTATATGGAACTTCCACATTTCTGTGCTGTAGCTCCAGGCAGGGGCACTATGCCACCTAGACTGCTATTGGTATTGAACATGCTCCACTGTTGGTTTATGCAAGCATAGTAAATTTGATATGTTTAGGAGGTGGGATTTCTGTGCATGCCCAAATGCACTGTCTAACACTTCTGCAACAGGTCCAGTGCCTTCTTGGATATATTGCACAGTCTATGTATACAAACTGCATATTCAAATTGACTTTCATCTTGGGCTTTGGGTCACTGCCTGATTGAGACCTGCTGTTCTGGTGGGTCTGAGGAAAATGTAGAGGTTCTGGTCTGTCCTGGTTTGACCAGAAGAACTAAGAATTTGTTAGGGTCAAAGGAACAAACTCTTTGAGAGGACCTCCCAGATGCCCCCTCTCCCCAAATGGGGACAGCAAAATAAAATAAAACACTGGGCCCACAGATAGTGAATTATAAGAATAGCTTTATCTATATTTAAATGTTACAACAATATGAAAAGAGAAATGATAGGAAAGGAAAAGTTTGTTAATTGGAAATGGCTTCAGACCCCCCTATAATTGCTGAGTCACTCAGGTCCGGCAATCGGACACAGGCCTTAGGCCTATCAATCACCCCCCCCTTATCAGAACCTCCCGCTCTTTACCAAAAGCAAGTTCCTCACTTCCACCTCGGGGAGGGGAAATAGGAGTTAACCCAGCCGGCCAAAAGATTGAAGCAATATACTTACCGATTTACAGCCCCAGCAATCAGAGGGAGGAGATAGCCCGAAGTGGAAGGAAAAGAATGCAAAACCCGGAAAAAGGATCTTTCTCGTCACTTCCTTATAGAAACAAAGATACGTTATTCTTCACGTGACAATCGGCTGTTCGTTGATTTGTCCCCCTGTATGATGTTCCGGGTCACAGCCTTTGGCCCTTCGGGGCACAGTTCCAACTTCGTTTTCTTATCAGTTTCTCTTGGTAAATTCTTTCGTGGGCAAAGGAAGGAGGAGAATAAAGACCAGCCAATCAGTTTCTTCTTCGCTCTTAAAAGGGCAATGGCACGGTGTTTTCTTAAAGAGGAAACGTCTCTGTCCCTTGTCTGTTTAGAGACAGACAAGTCTAATCTCTTCAAAAGGGGAAATGACGTACAAATGTCAAGAGGATCCCTGATGTCTCTTTCTCTTCAATTTTAGTCACCCTATGACATGGTCAGAGGCACAGTATCTGTTTTTCAACCTTTTTTAGGTTACCATTAGCCAATTCTGAATTAATTTGTGATAGCACTTGAGTGGATTTTGTCATTTTGATGCAATTTCTTTGTACAGAACACAGCTGATATTATCACCTGAACATGACTTTATAGTATGGCTCTCAAGATAGGTGTAAAAGCCCATTGTCTCAAAAAGTCAGTGTTCAAACAACATGCTTGGCAATGGTAGTTTGGAAAAAGTTGTATAATCTCCCCTCTTTCCGAAGAGATTTTCTAAGAACTGATCTGATGCCTCTAGCACTAGTTAAACTTACTATTCTGAAAACTCCTACTGTGGTAGCTGTGCTGGCTCATGTTACGGATAAGGGAGGAGTGATGATAGGCAGAAGGGCAGATAAGAAAAATATTTCCCATCTGAGGATGCTGTTCCATATGTTTTCCTCAACAATAAAGTCAGCTTCAGAAATCCTTCCTTCCTGCCTGCCTTCCTCCCTCCTTCCCTCCCTGCCTCTCTCCTTATGCGCCTTGCTCAAAGTGGTGGGTTTCCCTGCCGTTGTTCTCAGCAGGTATGGTGTAGGAAGGAACAAGCTTCCCCCTGAGTGAGCCCTGAGGGAAAGACTTTTGCAGATAATGACTATGGGAACCAGTCCTTTTGTACTTGCCTGTCAATAAAATACTGAATATGCCCTCTGGAATGTGCATGCAGATCATTCCAGGGGATTTAGAAGTGCAGAAGATGATAACAGGAAATAAAAAAGCCATATTATTTTGGCAAGGACAGCATGAATTCACCTCTAGGGAGATGGAGGGGTTCGCTACATACTTTGTGGAAAGTTTTGAATCATGATTTCTTGTCAATAGCTGTGAAAAGAGCTCACTCTCTATTGTCACTGAATGGCCTTTCTTCCCTTGTAAGCAATTCACTCAAAGGAAGTGTAAACGCATGGGTTTCCAGTTGAGCATATGATGGCTAAGACTCTCCTTTCTGATTTCAGGCACTCATATGTTTGTAAACTACATGGCTGGTAAGACTTTATTGGATTGTTAACTAAGCTATTTTGATGACTGTAGTCCTAAGCAGGAGATCACTGTGTTTGACACTGCACCAGAACAGGATGAAAAGGCAGTTCCTGTCCCCCAAAAATGTGTGCACCCTGGATGTTAGAGAGGCAGCAGAATCATATAGATGAAATAAAGAGTACAACTAAGATCTTATGGAAGCACACTCAGAACAAGAGACAGAAGACTTGGCCCCTCTGTGTCCTAATCTCCAGGTTGAGATCTTTGCTTGCCTCTTAACAAGGAAGATTTCTCCAAAGAACATGAAGTAGGAGCAATGTGGCTGAGCATGGTGTGTCTTCCAAGAGCAAGGACACCAGAGGAGAGTGGGGAGGTGATGATTATAAGGCTGCAGTCAGGTTATAAGTGTGGTATGGGGAGGTATATCATGGCACAGGGAGACTGGCACCCATTTTGTTGTTTGGGATTTGATCCCACTTCCATTCAGAAAACTGGCAAAACTCCCAATGAGCTGAACAGGACCCAGCAGGAGCAGCAGAGGCCTGGGGACCAGATGCCATCCTTGAAGCTGTTTGTTGGACCTGCCAGGCATCTGGTAGGTAGTGTGTCACACTGGCTGCCAGAGAGGCAACAGCTGGCAGGCTTGTTGGTGCACACCTTGTTCCCATTCCTGAATTCCTGGGCGGTTGGGCCTATTGCCACTTGCATCAGCTAGTGCCTGGGTGGCTCCATACCATTTACTGTGCATATGCACTGCTCCTTGCCAAAAGTTATGGAACCACGGTTGTAGTTGTAGTAGTAGAGTGGGCAAGGACCTTCAATATGCTGTGGGGAGCACAAACAGAAAGATAGCTGAGGCTGTTGCTGCTGGAGTCAGGGCATGTGAGGAGGAATTGGGAGGGTTGTAGTGTGGTCTAGATAAGGAAGTTGGGGGCCCCTAGTGTGCTGCAGCGGGGTTGTAGCGAGGTAGGTTGACTACAGTCTGAGTGTGACCTATATTTGAGATCTATGCTATTGTGTAGGAAAACTCAGTAAACCAAGGACATTGCAACAAAGGAGGAAGAGACATGGGCAAGATGTATATAAAAAGATGGGGATGTGATGATGAAAGATATGAGAATGTTGTGGAGTGTGGGAGGTATGGAGGGAAAAATCATGTGTTGCGGAAAGGATCACACGTTTGGGGTATTTGTGGCTTACTCCTTATCTTGAATTGTGGATTCTTTGAGTCCATAGAGGCTATATCCAGCTTTTCATTGGGTGCTGTCTCTAGAATAAAGCAGAGTTTCTTTCCTTATTTTGAAATAGCAGTATACAAACCAATAGCCACAGCACAGGCCTTTCAGAGAATGGATAAAGTATTCCAGACAGAACTGACTCAATTATCTTATAATTTTCAAAGATTTGCTTTAAATTATTGTAATGATTTGGACCCCCACTCCCAGCTCCATTTTCTTGGGTTTTTTTATTGGAAATGCTGAACCCCCATGCTGGCAAGTGGAAGTATCAAGACACTTGAAAGGAGAGAGCCTGTCCTTACAGATTTTCAGTTGCAGGTGTAACAGATTTCTCTGTGTATGTCTGTGAAAACATAGACACTTGATGATTATTTTTAGTTTCTTGAGATATCTGCCATGTCTGATGCTGTGTTGTCTAAGTAACACGTAGCGTAAAAGTATCAGAAGGAATTTGAATGCAGTCACACTGCCTTCATAACTGGTTATGCCCTTGTTTACTGCTGTCTTTAATCAGAATTTTTTCGTTCCAATTTAACTTCTATGTAATTAAGACTGAGGTTAGGAAAAATGTGTTTCTACAAAGAAGTATCATTGCTGATTAAGACAGAAAAACCTGCAAAGAAAGAGTGAGAACAGTGTCTGATTCAAATGTGTGTTTGATGCTGAACAGACTCCACGCAAGAATTTTTTTTCCCCACAATATTTGTGAATGACACTAGACTAGTTTACACTCTCTGAGTGTTAGTTTTGTGCTTCAAATTCCTACTTTTGTAAATGTTCTGCAGGGATAAACTTACTGAATGCTGTAAAGTTCTTTACTATGCTACAGGCAGCCATAAAACGTATGATTTGCTTTGATTATTTTTTATCAAGTGGAGTAAATCAACCAAATAAGCTGAGGACAAAGTATTGCTACCAGAAGCCCTTTTCTGCAGCAGAGACAACCTGTTGGTCCCAAGCTCCAAACATGAATGAAATTCTCCACTAACTTTGACTTTGGCAGATTTATAATAGAAAGAACTTCCATCTCTTCCACTCTACTCCAGGTAATCACATAATTCTAATTCCGCTTCTTGTGTGTTCACGCTGTAACATGAGCTGCAAGCTTCAAGCACACAACATGAAGTGCCCAGGTGAGAAAAAAACGCTATGTTTAACTTTTTGCAGACACTTAACTTGCAAAGGGATGTTTATGTAAGATATAGTAGGGCCCTGTTCTCCCAGCTAAGAATTGCACTTTGGAATCGACCATGTTAAACTTGGCTTGTCATGTGTCATGATAAGATTTTTACTCTTTTTTTTTTAATATGCAGACTCATTGGTAAAACAACAAGATTGTGAAATGAAACTTTTTAAATGCAGTTTATGATTACAATTAGATTTATTATATCAAGTTGCTGTTGTAAACCCGTTTGTTTTCCTAGGAAGGTGGGGCTGTAAATCTCCTGGCAACATGAGAAGCAGAATGATATTACATAGTTTGTTCTAAAAGCTTCTTTATTTCAAAGCCAACTAGAAAAATATGAACCCTGTGGCACCAAAAAAAACCAAAGAAACCCCTAGCAACTGTCATGTAACAAAATCCCTTGTAATATTTAGTTATCTAATGGCAGTAAATTAAAAACAAACAAACAAACTAAAAAAAACCCAACCCCAAACCCCTAAAATGTCAGAAAAACTGAGCACAAAACAGCTTGTAGGAGCCAGAAAAAGAAGACAGTGATTCAAGTTTTAGCTGTGAGAACAAAAATGTTTTCAGAGTGACTGTCAGTTTCCCCAGTTGTGAAATACACAGGCTCTGAATTTTAATATTGCTGGGAAATGAGATGGATCTTTTGCCCCATCCCCTAGTTCACAGGACACACTGTGATGAAACAAGAATACTGCAGATATTTTTCAAAATAAATTTATCAACACCTCAGATCATGGCTTGCAGCTGCCAAAGGTCTGGATTATATTCAGGAGGTTGTTGGAAGTCATGCAAAACAAATGTGTAAAACAAACCCAAATATTTTTCCAACATTCACCCTTATAGCTGTGTTTCATTTCAGAGCTGCCATCTTGCTATAACCCTGGGAGAGGAGCTTGCAACTGAGTGTGTGTGCACGTGTGTAGCAATTCTACTGATAGGAAAGCATCACTAAGTGTTCCTAGTTTGGATGTGTAGAGCACTGGGTGAGTAAGCTTATTGCTTTCAGCTGAGCAGAAAGAAGTGCTGACTTTCCCTGCCTGGATCCTGCGCATAAGGTCACCCTATTCCCATCAAGCTTGCTGGACATCACTTCCTCTCTCCCATGCTTATGAGGCAGTTTGAAGAGGGTCATGATGATACAAATTTGCCAGCTCATCAACAGGCTTTGAGGTATTTTGCATGCAGGAGTGCACTGGGGAGGCATTGCATAGCACAGATCGTGTACAGAGATTGTTTGGGGAATACAGATCTGTCTTGCTTCTCCAGGGGAGAGAGAGGAAGAGCAGTGCTTGGCTGGAGAAGAAAGCATTTATGTGGGGAGAAAGTTCCCTCCACATGGGGTTGGGAGGGAGGACAGGCTCACTGCAGGGAGCCTGTGTGGGTCTTCAAAAGTGCTTTTTACACGGATATAACTTTACAGAGATGGTGCCACAGTAAATATACAGCCCTAACCACCACCAAGAGGACTTCGGAGTTCAGTCAGTGTTCAGTAGTTGTTCTCAGTCACCTGGGGCTCTCCTGGCATTTTCAGCAAGACTTGTGAAGTGTTTAACTCTGAAGTGCTCTAATCACAGGAAGAGGAAAACAGGAAATGTCACCTTGGGAGAGCTGATCAGTGGGAAGGGCTGACCTAGCAGAAGTAAACAAAAATATTGTAATTGCCTGTGAAAATACCAAATGGAAAAGTTGGAGGGAGATCTGGCAGTTTGCTCATCATTGAGACTGCCAAAATGTCTCTAGGAAGTCGAAGAGCAAGGTGGGATGTTTGCGCCTTACACCATTTCCGTGTTCATCTTTTTCATCTTTTGGGTAATCTTTTGTTGAACAGCCGACTCCTCTGCACTCCATGAATATGAAAGCTGAACACCTAAATTGAAGTTCTGTCTGGTCCTTTTGTCATTGCACTGAGAAACAGCCCGAGGGCCTGACAAATCAGTTCCAGTGTCTTAATTATGTCACTTTTTTTTTTTTTTAATAGAAAGCTGAATATAGTGTATCTGACTGTGACCAGAATCCACTGGTTATGTGAAAAATAGGGACCCTGTTTGTGTAGGACAAAATGGAAATAACTCTGATTTTCCACTCCGAGTTTGCACTCCGAGTGCTAAAAAGCACACCATGTTCCGTATAGACAAATAAAATACATTGCTCCGCCTTGAGGAATACAGACTGTAGTTTGGTTTTCTGCAGAGAAGGTGTATTATGTCAGGGCATTGTTGTAAAAACAACCCATTTAGCAAAAAAAAAAGCTCCCGAAAACCCACCAGCACAGTCCAGAATATTGAGCTATTTTCATTAGTTTGAGCTATTTGGGCCTAAGCATTTTCTTCAGCTTAAATTTCTTGGACTGCTAAGCAGGGGATGGGTCCAAAAACGAAAAAGAATAATGCTCCTCCTCAGCTCTATGAAATCTCTGTCAGGGCCAAATGTTCGAGTGGGTGTATTACGTGAAGAAACAGCTTTCGTCTCTTACAGAGGCATTACTGTGCTTCAGAAAGAGTTTTGGAGACATCTGAATCTTTGCTTCTTACCCATGAGTACACAGTTTCAGACAGCCTGTTGCAAAACTGGTAGTCTGTAGTCACATCAGGTCGGGCCAGAACCGCTCCTCCGGCATTCATAGGTGCTTGTTTTTTCCCCTAAATCCCAATGTGATCTGATAAACGAGAAGCTTGACTAAAAGGTTGTCAGATCTAATGCACTTTTACTGGGATGAGGAGGAAATACAGCAGTGGTAAACAAATATAAGAACCTATTGTGACTGCGGCTTAGAATCACCAGGAGACTAATTAACACTTTTTTGTTAGGGTTAGCCATTATGATGTTTGCAGCAAGAGCCTTAAATTGGTACTTTCTTGTAGTTCAAAGTGCGACTACACTTGCAGTTACAAGGGAAGTGGAGATCAAAGCTCCCAGAACAAATAATTACATGAAGGTAAATTCCATCTAATGTAGGAAGCAGCAGTCTGGCAGGGAGCAGCCTGGAGAGTGTGAGCAGCACAAAATACAGGCTTTCAAAGGGAGAAACGCCTCTCCTCAAAATGATGGAGTGAGTCGGCCACTCTGAAACCAGTTCATTATATGGGGCTGCTCTTCGCTGTGTCAGCAGCTCCATTATGAAGCTTTTATTTTCTGAGGTTCATCACTCAGCTGAACCGGTGCTAATACATAGCATAGAAACCCTGTGTGGGGTCTCTGTGCTCGGCTGGGAATTCTAAAAGTAATTAAGGAGGGAAAAGCACATTGTGCTATATTTGGTGACTATTTTATTTTCTTGATGTTGGTCCCGTGCCCAGGAGAGAAGGTTGGAGGGTGGGAATAATGGAATTCCCCTCCTTGCTTCCATGTTCCTCTTGAGGCCCTTCAACAGTTGTTTGCCAGTGAGAAGCTTGCATTTAAATAAATAACTCTGGGATTAACTGAAGCTTCAGCTTTGCTGCAGTGTACATTTACATTATATTGTCTCTAATTTATACTTTGAGCCAAAAGCCTCAAGTATGAGGGCGACTTTCTTTTCCATACCTAGAAATCAAAAAGGCCCCAGGCCATGAGCAAATGGTTACAGTGCTGTAGTGGTTTTCTGAACAAATCGTTTTATTCAGTTCTTTATTTTTGCTGAAATGCAGCAATGAAATGAGCAAACGACAGCTGAAGAAGCTGTAAGCTTGCATTGCTTCAAAGGATAACAGGTTATGTAAGGATTAAAAGAACCCTCAACCTAACAAAATAGAAGCAAAATTTAAAAAAAACTCAAATTTTCCTTTTTGTCACTTTCAAAATTTGATATTTCTTCGTTATATATTTTTCCCCAGCTTGAAAGGTTAAAAATGCACCTTTAAGTAAAGAGATAGAGTGAAGAAAAATGTGGAAAAAAAATGGCAATTTTGGTTGGCATATGATTGAAAATTAAACAGCACAGACGTACCTGTCCTGAAAATTATATAAATTATTAAGATCTCTGTAAATAAGACTGTAATTACTCTCCTTCTAATTAGAAACTGAGAACATTCAATTCCATAACCAGCCTCCTCTTTATTCTCCTAGGTTATAGAAGATGTATTCCTTCAAAGACTCAGTGTCATGGAATAATAAGCTAACACTTCAGTATGGAGATGACTCACCTGTTTTTTCTCAGCTTGCGCTCAGCTGACCACCTGTATTCCTGTCAGTGTTCTGAGGCAGATGAAACATTTGCCGTACAATTAAATATTTATTGTGTCCTGAGGTTATTTTGGGTGAGACCTGCACTGGGTTAGAAGAAGGTGTGTGTTACCTGAACTGATCGAAAAAGTTGCACCAACAGCCTGTGCACAGCTTGATTCAGACTTTTTTCAATGTAACTTAAACTGACAGGAATTAGTATAAGTATAACCATGTACAATGTGGTTCTAATGATGTGTTTTTAATGATAAGAGGTTTGAAGCCATTTAACTAATTTAGGTGAAATAAGATGCTAGGTACAATACTGAAAGTTTTTTTTCCTGACAGGTTGGTTAAAAGAAAAGAATTTAGGCCAAGATATTTTCCTCTTCTCTTATGGACAAGGCAGAGATTAGCTGCCATCTTCTTGATGTAGAAGCAAGTACCAGAGCCCACTGATTGTACACATACAGCATCCATACGGGAACAAGAAAAACTGTTCCTACAAAACCAGAAAATATTTCTGGGTAAATTCCACTCCTTTCTCATCTCTCCCAGTTTCTCACTTTACCTAGTGCAAAAATCTGCAATATTGACTATCAGGCTATTCATGTTTGTCTGCCTCCTTTTGAGTTACTAGCACTCTGCTGGGACTGTTGCAGGGCTGTGTGGGTGCACCTAGCCGGCTCTGGATAGTCTGCAAGAATGCACAGGGCTGCTGCTGAGTGCAAGAGCTGTGCTCCAGCGTGAGGGATAGTCTGTGCTCAAGTTCCTCCTGCTATGGAATAATGGTGGATTTTGTCCTTTGTGTGGCACTGACAGGTCCTCTGCCCTGTTAAGCCCCTTCTCGTTTGGGCAGTATAGCAGCACAGTCCTTCAAACCCAGCCTGTACACCGGCCTCCTACCCAAAATAGCTCATGATTCTCATGAGATGACTAAGAGGGGAATTTTGGCATGTCTGTAATATACCTCTTGATTTTTGTTTCTCTCTAAGGACAAACTGAAGATGAGACCATTTGCTACCCAGAGGACATCCCTCAGTACACCATAGGAGGCTCTAGTTCATCACTGGGATATGTGCTCCTTTCCTGGGAGCAAGGACAGGCACTGAGGCCATGTGCCATTCGTCCCTGAAGCTGGAGGAGCCACAACTGGAAGGTGAGCATGCCTTTTCTTCTCCCTGCATGCCAGGCCATTTTTAAACATAGCAAATCTGGTGTTTTGGTCAGGTTGGTATTTTGATATCGTCTTGACGAAAGCCAGGAACTGCACATTTTACTGTGACCCTGAGCACCTCACTAACTCCCACATGTTTCTTTTCGCAACAGTGCAAGCTAAGGGCTGGAATTAACTTACGAATTTCCTGGCTTTTGTCAGTTTACCTTACAGCCATAACCTGGTCTGAACATATTTCTTTCAGTATTTAATATTAATGCTGGAAGTGCCATTTACAATAGCCATCATCTAATGAGTGGGAAAGAGTACAAAGCCTTTCCGGAGGGGGAACATAACATAACACTTATAATAAATGATCTTTTTGTTTTTGCTGATTAAGAGGTCAGTTCCATACAAAAGAACACTTCTTACTCTTTTAGATGCTCTTATCACAAAAAGGGCTAGTCTTTTATTTACTGCCTTGCAGAGGCAGAAAGGGAATTATTTGTATCAAAGAATGATTATGAAGCATGTCTTAAAAGACAGTGTGAAAATAAAGAGTATGTTTGTTGGAACATGTAAAGGAGGAACTCTTACTTGGTTTACTTTGATGAATTTGACTGTAGCATCTCTTGATTGCTTTTTTTTCTTTTTTTCCTCTGAGGTCTCAGTATAAAAGCTTGCAATCCTCTTGGAAGTTAATGGGAGGTTCCTTCTTACATGAATTGGGCAAAATTCATGCTTCCTTTGAAACCAGTAGCATTAATCACTGGAGATGACTTTCCTGCAATATATTATCACAGAACTGAAGCTGCATCTAGAAAGGTATTTCATATGCAGTAACTGAGACAGACTTGCCTCACTGCTCAATCTGTGAGCATTGTCTTCTGTTACAAATGTGGTTGTCCAGGAATGCAAAAAATTAAAGGGAGCAGGCAGGAAAAAAAGTACGTATTATGAGAAAAATGCTGAAGGAAGACAACTCAGAATGATTCTGAATTATGGTTTCTCAGAAAGAGTCCTGAATGCCACAGCTACTGAGTCACAGGCATTGTGATGGTCCTCTGTGCTTCTGAACCAGGTCTTGGCATGTCATACCAACTGTGGGGCATTCACTTCCCTGTGGTCTTTTCTCTCATGTGATGCACCCATAGGGTACAGGAGGGCTTATGTATTACAGTTGCATCCTGTAAAGTTCTTCTACTTTGTAATTGAATTAGGTCTTTTTCTGTCTTCTTTTTCTTCTTCCCCCCTCCCCCCCCCATGTTTTCAGTGGGGGAAGATTTGTTCTGGCCTTTGCTGACATGAATTTAATAGAGCTTCTTTTTAGAGAAATGATTTCTCCCTCTTGTCCCAGTCAATAAAGAGGAGTTGCCTAGAAAGCTTAGAGAAAACGGCCCTTGTAGCTGGCTTAGTTTCTGGTGCTAAATGACTTGCCTTATTGCAGCCATCCAACTCCCTGCTCTTCTCTTGGGTTGTAATGCACTGTGCAAATGCAAGTCATATTTTATTCTGGCACAGACCTTACATTATTTTGCAATATAATGGCTATTAACACAGAACATCATTTACTGCTCATGTGGCATGTCCTCATGCTCTGCTTCTGCCATTATTGGCACTAGATTGTTTTAACACAACTGTAATTCACTGTAATTTAAACCATCAGCCAGCCTCAGGGGTGCAGAGGGGTACCATGTAGAACATCCCCTGCCAGGGAACGTTGTGCCTGGGAGCTGGCCAAGCTGGTTTCTTGGAGGGGGAAGGTTTTGTTCTCCCAAGTAGGCATTTTGACCCATTGTGGAAGAGTGGGAGGGCAGCAATCTGACACAGAGCTTGACACTGCCTGCAGAGATTGTGCTCAGGCCCTAGAGATATAGAAACTGTCATTTGCTTGTTAGTTTCCTGCTGGCAGGAACTCTATTTCCCTTTGTTTTAAGCTAAAGGCTCCCTTTCCCTCTCTCAGCTCTTAAAGGTTTCTTCCTAAGAACAAAATAAAGGTTTTCTCCATAGAAAAAAAAAGAGGGTTGGACAATGGGTAGAGTTACAAAAGAATGAATGACAGGCTTCCTATGCCTGACAAGCAGCTGGAGTGAGGAGCTTTTCAGGGTGCAAATAGAAAGAATTGTGCTGGGTGTTTGTGGAGTTACTTATTCATTAGATCTCTTTTCACTAAGTTAATGAACTTATGCAGCCTGATCCTGCTTCTAATTTAGCTGGTGTCAGTCACAGTTCTGCAGAATTTAGGACAGATCACTGGATTTCTAAACTGATCCCACTCAGGCCACTGAATTTTGCTTGCATACTGATGCTTGGCTGGGGTGAGTATCTTTCAGAGTTCACTTCAGAAAGGCATTCAGGCTTTATTCAAAAGCATGGGGAGAGGAGATTCTACCCTTCCTTTGGTATTTTCCCTTCTTATTTTGTTTATACCTAACTTAATTTTTACCTGTTGCTTCTTCCTGTGCCTTTCCCAACTACATTAGGAAGTCTTTTAGCATCCACCACTACTCACTCTGTTAAGAGTTGTTCACAATTGTGCTTTTGTTCTTAAGACTTCCATGGTTCTTTGCTTCAACTCCTCCAGTTTTCCAATATCTCCTTCAAAACAGAGAGTAGAATACAGATATCGCTCCCAGCAGAACTTCATACCCAAGGAAAATCTTTTTTTTTTTTTTTTAATCATTACTAGCCCCTTTGTAGGTTTGCAATAAAACTGTTAGTTCTTAAGGTAAGCAAAATCTCCTTTTTCCTGAATAGAATTGCTCAGAGCTGAACCATGGTGTTTTGAACACCCTCTTCCCTCCTATCCCAATTGCTGCCTGCTGAAACAAAGACTGTCAGAGATCAGGGGGTGGTGAGTTAAGCAAGAATATCAAAATAAGATTTCTTTTCTCCAACTTTATAAAGAAACAAACTGGGTTTCAACATTCAGAAATTTTTGTAGTATTGAAATAGCCTGGATACTTAGATATATCTGCACAAAAGGGTTGTGTGGTTGCAAAGTGCTCTTAATTTTAAGAAGGCAAAGATTTTTCACTCTTATTAGTCTAATTTTCCTTAAGGTTCAGGCATGCTCACCTAGGGGTTTCTACTTCATATAAGAAGAGAAACCTATTGTGGCATCTCAGGCTTTGTACACACTGGGAAGTCTTACTAAACACTGTGGTTAAATTTCTGTAGTCATGTGGGTTTAAGGAGTAGTTCCCTCTGTCCCACAATTATTGATATTATTGGAGAGATGCTGTATTTTCAAAATAATGTAAAATAATAAATAATATAAAATAAAGCTAGAAAAAAAGTTGTTTGTTTAAGAATAGGGTTTTTTCAGCAGAAGTCTGCATCAGTCTGTATTGAAGTTCAGCTTATATTAATAAAAATTCCAGTGTAGACAAGAAAACTCAGTTGTTTTACCAAAGCTGCTGGAAAACAATAACCAGAGCTGAAGATCAGTTCTTCATTCCATTTTCTTTGTTTCAAACATGGAGAAGTACAGGAAAACACTCATTTTGGAATTAGAAGAAGCACTGATGTCTCTCTCTGAAGTAACACAGCAGTAATACTTTCAATCTGTTTTGATAGCAATTGTTTCAGCACAATGCGTATGAAGTTTCCTTAGTACTAGAAATATCCAAACTGATAATGAAATGCTTAGGCTCATATACTTGTAATGTCATAGAAACACAGAATCATAGAATCATCATGGTTGGAAAGGACCTTCAAGATCATCAAGTCCAACCGACACCCGTACACTACCGTTATCCCTAAACCATCCCCTGAAATCCCACATCTACCAGTTGTTTGAAAACCTCCAGAGATGGTGACTCCACCATCTCCCTGGGCAGCCTGTTCCAACACTGCACCCCTCTTTTGGTGAAGAAATTTTTCCCAATATCCAATCTAAACCTGCCCCAGCACAACTTGAACCAATTCCCTCTAGTCCTGTTGTTAGTCACAAGGGAGAAGAGGCCAACACTTGCCTCTCTACAAACTCCTTTCAGGTAGTTGAAGAGAGCAATAAGGTCTCCCCTCAGCCTCCTCTTCTCCAGGCTAAACAACCCAAGCTCCCTGAGCCTCTCCTCATAATGCCTGTTCTCCAGACCCCTGATCAGCCTTGTTGCCCTTCTCTGCACCCTCTCCAGCACTGGGCCTGGGGCAGTGACAGCATGGACGATGAGGAGGAGACCTACAATTGATCCACTGATGGAACTGAGAAGGTTTTGATTCCCATGGAGTTCCAGGGGGGTGATTATAAAGTGTAGATTGTAGAGGGGTTATAGTATCTAAAGGTATGGCATGTACAAAACCTGTACTAACTAGGAGAGGATCACCAAAAGCCAGTGAATGAGGTGTGAATGCAGCACATCTGAGGGCAGATTGAGATGGGGATAGGTCACTCTCTGGCTGATGGTGGGAGAAAATGGTGTTGAGAAGTTGAGGCAGGCTGTAGTTTACCAGGATCAATCTGTGGAAACAGTCCTGGAACACAGGAATCTTGTTTGCAATACTTTGCTTGTGGGTGCTGTGAGACAGAGTTTCCATTTGTGAATTGCTCTGAAAGGTGTGGGGGTTTGGCATAACTGGGCTGAAGCTAAATGTTATAGGTGACTCAACGTGAGAGCTGCTGAAGGAGGACTTCTTCCTCTTTATGTCTGTTGTGGCTAAGTGCTTTCTGCACTCCCTTTGCTTTTAACCCTTATGTTGCCCGTGAGTTGGTTTAATTCACTCATCCTGGACCGCATAAGCTTAGTCATCCCTCACATATCTTAGAAAGAAAAAAGTAAACAGTTTTCCACTTGGTTAGCAATGTGAATGTGCTCAGAAATGACCCTAATGTGCTGAGGAAGTGGGAACCAGTAGACAAAAGTCAGAGTGAGAGGAGGAGGCAGGAGAAAGAAAGTGGGGTGACAGAGGGCGCTGAGATTCACTCAGCTGGAATGGCTGCTTGAGAATCCTGATGAGTGCTTCTGAGAAGCATATGTGCTAGGCAAAAGGAGAAGATCTAGCCTTTGACACAGTCTCCCCCAACATTCTACGGGCTAAGTTAGAGAGCTATGGATTGGATGGGTGGACTGTTCAGTGGATAAGGAACTGGCTGGCTGACCGCATCCAGAGGGTAGTGGTCAATGGCTCGAAGTCCAGCTGGAGATCAGTGACAAGTGGTGTCCCTCAGGACTCTGTACTGGGGCCTGTACTGTTTAATATTTTTATAAACAATATTGACAGCAGCACTGAGTGCACCATCAGCAAGTTTGCAGATGACACCAAGCTCTGGGGTGCTGTTGATAAGTTGGAGGAGTGGGATGTCATCCAGAAGGACCTAGACAAGCTAGAGAGGTGGGCCCAGGTGAACTTCATAAGGTTCAACAAGACTTCTTTAGTTTGAAGTTCTATGTAGCAGCATAGTACGAGAACAAAATTTGGTTCTTATGATATAAAAGCAGGGGTAAAGATTGGGGTTTGTTTGTTTGCTTAAAAAGAAAAGGCAGCATGGCTTGAATAGTGGGAGCGAGATGGGGGTCAGTCTCTTCTACCTGGTTAGAAGTGAGAGGACAAGAGGAAATGGCCTCAAGTTGCACCAGGGGAGATTTAGATTGGATGTCAGGAAAAATGTCTTCACTGAAAGCGTTGTTAGGTATTGGAATAGGCTGCCCAGGGAGGTGGTGGAGTCACCATCCCTGGAGGCGTTTAAGAAATATATAGAATGAATCATAGAATCATAGAATGGCCAGATTGGAAGGGACCCTAAAGATCATCTAGTTTCAACCTCCCCGCACTGAGCAGGGATGCCAATTACTAGACCAGGTCACCCAGGGCCACATCCAGCCTGGCCTTGAACACTGCCAGGGATGGGGCATCCACAACCTCTCTGGGCAACCTGTTCCAGTGCCCAACCACTCTCCGGGTAAAGAACTTCCTTCTAAAAGATATAGATATGCTACTTAGAGACATGGCTAGTGGAATGGTAGTGATAGATAGATGACTGGACTTGATGATCTTGGAGATCTCTTCCAACCTTTATGATTCTGTGATTCTGTGATTTCAAGTAAGTCTTCAAGGCATAATGAAAATCTGAAATGGAAAATGGGTTACAAAAGAATTAAAAAGCACAAGAAGCCATTTCCAACCAAATATATGAAAATCTAGGAATTTTGATGATTTGTTTTCCCAAACCCTAAAGCTATTTAAAAGGCCCAGTCTTTGAGGTAGTGGCTACTTGCTTAAGGAGTTATAAATCAGGCACCTGAAGCTCTGGTTCTTTTCATTGAAATAACCAATCCCTGTTCTGCTTAGTTTTTAATTCACTTTTACAGTAACCCAACTCATTTCTGGATCCCTGTCCTTGCCCAACAGAACCTGTACTGGGTATGGATGGAAGGGCTGTTTTGTGACTCAGTCTAGAGGAGTGCGGAGCTCAGAGCTATAATCCTGCCTTAGTCAGAGGTGTTCCCATGAAGCCTAATTTCATTAGTTAACTAGACTAGTCCTTAAATGGGATTAATCACATGAATCTAACTCTAAAGTTTGCTGAATGTGAGAAATAATATAGTGGGTTATGGGAAATACATTGATGGCTAGCATGGCTTTATGAACCTTTCTCTGGGCTACAAAGCAACTTCCATCTGAGAAATGTTAACAGCACTGTGTAGGTCCTTTTATGTCTTAGTTTATCAATAAATATGTTAGCTTGTTCTGGCCTTTATTTCCTGCCTGGAGCCTGAAGCATTGTAATTGTGTGTCAGTAGGAATAGTAGGAAACATATTCACTGTGGAATTGGCAGCAGTATAGGTGGAAATAATGAAAATACAAGTACAAGGCACAAAATGACAGTTATATGTTGTGCTTTCAAAACCAGACCTCAACTTGAGGTCTGTGGAAGGAATGAATTTGTTGGACCTTCGTTAAAAGAAGCTACTCTACAAATAACTTCTACATTATTCTGTATTTATTTAGTGGAAATTTGTTATGAAAGGCATTAAGATAGCCAGCCCATCTCACTAAGGCAAGCAAAAATCAGAGTGTGCTAATAAGTGTCTTTAGGGTGTTTAACATTTCTGGTGCCACATTGCCAGATTTAACTTATTTTACTGTACACACCCTGTGCTGTCCTATCCTTGACTTGCGTTATAGCAACTTACTGGTTGTTGTGCTATTAGTATTCACTTCCTGTTTCGACTATACTAATGTATAAATTGTGAATGAAGAAGAACATTATCCAGTGTCATAAATCTGACCACTGCATTCTTACTTAGCCTTTCTGTTTCAGGCCTTGGTACTGTTTGCAACAGATGATTGTAAGTTCAGTCTTCTGATGATAGTAAAAAAAATGGGACCTATAAAGTGTATGTCAATGTTAGTACATTAGGCTACAGGAAACATAAATAATCTGTTACAATTGTCCAAGCAAAATACCTTGCTTGGAAAAAGGAATTTTGTAATTAGAAGTTTTTTCATTCTGTTTCAGTTTTAGTTCTGCAATTGTTACTGACATTGGGAAACTACGCAGACGATGTAGAGAAAGTGTGAGAATTGTAATATTTATTGATCTCTTCTTCTTGTTTCTCCTACAGTAAGATGTGTGTCTGTAGATTCCAGTTTGCTCTTAAAAGACCTGTATTTCCCATTCATGAGAAAATTCAATATTTGGACAAACAGGTCTTATTCCCTAGATGGTACCTTTAAGTGTTACTGCAGTACAAACTAACTAAGCCACTGGGCATAGAGTTTACAAATCTTCCTCTCAGCTGGGCCAGCTGAGGGATTACTCGCCTAGTGATGCTGAAAGAGCTGTGTGTTGTGGAGTGTTAATAAAAGCTTTCTTCACTTAGTAAAGCAATCTCTGTGCAGTTGGTTCATGATCTTGCAAAGCAGGCAGAAGGCTGACAGCATTTCACTGAGCTTTAAAGGTGAAAAGCCAGGTCTGAAGAAAATTAGTGAGATAGTCTCAAATGTATTAATAAGATACAGACTTTCTATGAGCTGAGCCTTATTATTTGGTTTGAAACTCATTTTTAAAAAAGAAATGTCAAAGAAAACAGTTAACAGGTAGGGAGAAATTTTGCGTGAAGCAGGCTGCAGTCTTGATTTAGTCTAAGCTCAAATATGGCATAGTAAAAAAACTCCTCACTGAGTAAAATTGTCAGAAAGCTAAAGAACACAGAACATGTGGCTAGTGTTCATCCTTTTTATTGGTTTCTTTAAGGGAATAAAAATACATGTTCCACTAATGAAGACAATTCATCAATCTTTCACAACCCTTCTGCCTTTGCAGTTATTTGGTGCTCCATAGTTTAGGGATGAGATTTGTTCTGCGGTTTATGGTCTTCTTTTGAATCAATAAAGACTCATTGTCCTGGTTTGGGCTGGAGCAGAATTAATTCTGCTAAGATGGTATTGCTTCTAGCCAGGGTTCCTTTAAAAGTGACTGTATTCCTCTGAAAGCTGGCAGTATGTTTTCAAAACACATTATCATCTTCTAATAGCTTAAGCCTGAATGTTTGGGTTACAGCCTGAGAATTGGAATGTCAACTTTTCTGTGGCTTTGCTGAGAAGTCAGGGGGGGTGCAGGGTGAGAGCGTACACCTGTAGGAAGGAGACAGGCAAAGCAGGTGACCCCAAACTGGCCAACTGAGTATTCCATTTCATACACGTCATAATTGGTATAAATTTAGGGGGGCCATCCCCCCTTCTCTCTCTCTCTCTCCTTCACCTCTCTGGCAGCCCTGCTTGGCGCCCCAGCTTTGCTGCTTCTGCGCTTCTGAGTCCAGGCCTCCAGGGTCCAGCTTCCTCCCTTTCTTCCCTGGCCCCCCCCCACCCAGGGCAGTTCGGCTGCAGTAACATAGCGACCGGGAGGGAAGGTGGGAGGTTTGGATCTTGGAGCTGGCTCTGTATCTTTGCTTGTATATATTTGCCTGCTGCCGTTGTTTTCTATTAAAATAGTTAAACTTACTCTGCCTTTTCCAATCCACAAGTCTCGTTATTTCATCCAAACCATAACACTCATCAATCTTTATTTGATTAACACTAATCTGAAACTGGGCAATGGTTTTTTACCTGTATTTATGTTTTACTGCTTTTGTTTTGAATCTGAAGAATTATTTTTGTTTAACATTTGTCCATTTTCTTCCCCAACAGTAGCAGTCAGGCTAACATGTTATTGATGCTTCTTAGAAATCTTGCTGGAGTTTTCTTTGTAAATTATTTTCTTTAGGAATATAAAGTTATTACAAAATGAAAAATAAAAATTATTTTTTGAAGTATTGTTTTGGAGCAATATGCTTAGGTTTATTGTTTTACTTATTTAATCTGAACTAGAGAACAGAGCACAATCCCCAAATTTTGAACATTAAGACGTGTTTAATTGCCCGGAGGAAATGTGCATTTCTCAGGAATGCCATGTTATGCTTTATTTTGTTCAGTGTGCAAGACAGACATGTATTAGACTACATCTTAATTCAAGGGTTTAATTGAATTACAGTCGAGATGCATTTGTGTATATTTTGGACTGTTAGAAACCTTCTCAGTTTGCAAGTCAATGAATACCAGGAATGCATTCTGAATGTTATTGGTTCCTGCTTGGTTTTATTTCTAAGTTTAAAATCTGTTATGTAACAATATGGCTATTTCCCTCTGAGAAAACCACTCTTTAGTCTGTGAAGAAATCTTTTGGCTCACACAGTCTGGCACTGTTGGAAGCTAGTGGCTGGCATGTCTCCCTGCGATACAAAGATTGCTGCAAGGCACAGGCAGCAGAGGGTCAGTATGTCTCAGGGAGGAAAATGCGAAAGATATTGTGTGCTTGAAATTGCTGGTCGGGGCAAAGCAATATAGTATTTGAAAGAATGATGGGAGGGATGGAATTACTGTGAGCATGTTTATGGAACAGCATACATCTAAATTACAAGCCAGTTTAGTTTCCCTAATCTGTTTATGTACTCTTCTAGAGCCAAGTCTACTTGGTGCCAGCCAAAGGCAGCATAAGTGACACCCCACAGAATTCTTCATCCTGGGAAGGATTTAACTTCATCTGCAGCTTTATAAAACTGGAATATAATAGTAATCTCTGAATTACATTGTTGTCACATCTTGTGGCCCATGATCTTTAGGCTGTCAGTTTGCAAGTATTTTTGTAAGAGAGCAACCAGAACAACTTCCTGGAGCCTAAATGGCCTTTTAACATGGGTTAGGTTGTCTTGTCTTTAATGAATTGGTGTCTTACATTGCTTGTAGTTTTAAAAATAGCCTTTTGTACTATGGTGTGTTTTATCTTGCATTTTTGAATAGTCTATTGTGTCCTTAACTAGCAAAGACTTAATCAAGAAAAATATCTTAAATATACGTAAAACTGTCATTGCTTTCTCAATCTCTATATCTGTAGGGTAGTGTGATGCTTATTTTCCCCAAGTAGTCAAGGGGCAAGAAGCAAGTGATCTGTCCAAGTTCATCCATGGTTGTTTTCTGTAAAGAACCTGCTTCTTCCAAGTCCTGGGCAGATCCCTGAATCGCTGGACAGATTTTTAATGTTAAGAGTAACTCAGCTCTTCTAGAATTGTCCATGTTTGGGTTGTAATATAAGCAAGACAGTAACTACTCCTTTTAATCCTCCAAACCAGTCCCTTTAATCCTTTAAACATATTCAAACTAGGCTCAAAGGACAAGGTGGTAGAAATAGCTCTGGGATTCAGAAATCTGCCTATGGGAAGAGGCTGTCCCTCTGCAACAGTGAAATTGAAAATGGTTGCTGTGAACCCTGGAATAAGATTTTTCCCTCATCATCTTCAATGGTGTTTTTATGTACGTTGTTCAGGGTAGAAGCCAGGAAACCAGGTACCCAGTGATGTCATTTGGCCTGCCTGTGTGTATTAGGTTGTTGTCGTCGTGGCTAGGCTTCGTGAACGAAGATCCAGGGAGGGCTCCATTCACACTCCTCATCAGCGCCTTTTGCAAGCATGCTGATAAAAAGAGGATAGCGGATAGCACCCTTGAACCTGTGCTATGGATTTTTTTTAGGTGAGACACAGCATGCGCAGAGCTGGAGCCACCCTTTAGTCCTAAGGTTCATCTGCCAGGGCCTAGCAAGCTTGGACGCTGGCAGCGAGGTCCTTAGGATGGAGATTTAACCTCTTAGATGGAAGGCCTTACAGGGCTAAACGAGATCCATCTTCTGCCCGGGTTTGGAATCAGAGTTGTCCTTCACCTAGGATGACTGCCAGAAGGCTAATGAGCTCATCCTACCCATACAAGGATTATAGGAACATGGGTATCACTCCCTGCACTTTACCGTGGGCAATGAGTTTAATGCTCCCTCTGCTGTCGGCACAGTTATTGCACCAGGGGCCAGAGGAGACCCCAAGTGATTTTCAGACTGTGCGTGGTATTAGGTTGTATCATGGCTCTATAGACACTAAGTTGACTATACTGTGACATCATTCTACTATTTGTGTTACTACACATTGTTATTTACAGTAAGAAGACAAGATACTACTTGGTCTTTTCAAACATCTCATTGCCTGAGTCAAAAATGTTCCAGAATGCTCTTGACCCCAAGGGCAAATGAAGACCTAGTTCAGAATGCAGAAGTGTGAGGAAGATTTTCTTTAACAAGACGCTCCTTAGATTTTTAGCAGCATGTTTTCAGAGTGATTGAGTATAGTTTTGTGGTATTGCTGAATGTAATTTAGGCTTCAACTAAATGCTAGCAGGCATGGGTATTCTCTAACAGCAAATAAATACAACTGCTTTGTTTAAAACTTTGAACTATCAGGCCAAACCCTTCTTGGCAAAACCTGATCAGGATGATGGGTTTCCTCTGAAAACTAAAGCTGGATGCAAAGTTTAGATTCAGAAAGAGATTTTCCAAGGTTGCCAGGTCTTGTCTTATTGCAGAAAATTCAGAAATGATGCAGATAGGAGTTTGTTCAGACTTCAGGGGAAAAAGTTATGCCAGTTATGCCAAGTGGAAGCAACAAGCTTCACAGAAGTTAGTTTTAATATACCTATGCTAGTGTTTGGTATTTCGTAAAATTTCCGTAGTTTGCCTGGCATTTTTTGACAGTAGTTATGTATTCCCCAAACAAAATACCTTGAAAGAGTAAAATATAAAATTATCTTGGACAGGATACTTAAAGTGGGGGGAAAATGTTGTTTCAAATATTAGGGAATGTCTGAAAGTGTGGTGATGTGGAATGAGGTACTTAACTTTTTTAACTCTTCTGTATATGCAAAGGCTCTCCTTTGCAAATCTGTTTAGAATAAGACTACTGGAATGTTGGACTCCAGTCTACATTGAGACCAGGCATAAACTTATTTTGGACATTAATATGTTAATGTATATTGTATTCCTGGTGGAGAGTTCCCATTTCTCAGCAGTCTGTAGGGGATAAGCATTAGACTACTAATGGAACATAGTGCTTGACTGCTCTAATGGTTGGCTTCTGGATAAGCAAATTTTAATTATAAAAAAGTTTAACTGCTTTAGATTGCTGTTCAAATTTGACTCTGATTGAGCTCAGAGGTGCTGCTCAGTTGGCATTCAACATGAATCTTCTTTAGATTTTGAACAAAACTGCAGCGATTGAGAGGTCACAATTTTGGAGAAAGGCTTGTTTAGAATTCCTGCTACAGAGATCTAACTTATTGCTAATTTTGAAGATAATATTGACATCCAGTTGAAGAGAAAGAAGCACTCCTCACTATCAACTCAGACATTTGAATGTTCCTCTTACAATGTTTACCTTGGTGTTTTGAAAGTCCTAATTAATTTCTTGGCTGAGGGTGGTTTCTTCTTTAAGGAGTTAATTCTTCTCAGACTGTCTAGACCAAGATTATTTCCATAGGATGATATGGCTTTATGCTTTGATCAGTATTCATAGTGCCACTTCTTTTTAATATGGCATAAAGTTAAAATGTATTTTCATTGCATCAGTGTACCACAAAATGTGTGCTTTGGGCTCCTCCCCACTGCATATGTTTGTGTGTGTCATACCATAATCCTCAAAACTAATGAAGCCTGATTTCCCAAGGGATTTGTATTGTGTGTGCCCTAAATATTTACTAACCCTCTCTTTGTAGCATCATGTCTTCTTCCCATGGCCTTGATGTTGCTCTCTGCAGTCTCGTTCACCTACCCTAGCTCCCCTTACTGCACCACATGTAATGGTGTATGGTTACTACTGACTGGAAGCTAGGCAGGTGCAGATCAGCTGGCCAGCATTTTTGTGCTTATGGGCCAAGTGGATGGAGTTTCTCTGGTTTGGTAAGGGAAAGGTGGGTTTAATTTATCTCCTTAATGGGTGGTTTAATTAGTCTTCTATACAAACAAGAATTATCACTACATTTCTTGGAGACATTTATTTCTGAACCTTCAACCACATTTGACAGACAGGTAAAAGATGGACAAAATTGAATAAGCCGTTACAGGTGAAAGAGAGACAGATGGTGGACAACTAGAGGGATTGCATAGGTCTCACATCCCCAGGAAACATTGTTTCAGGAGCTGAAACATACTTGTGTGCATTCCTTGAACTACTTGTTACTGAAGGTCATTCAAATCATATGGGAATGGGATGAGCCAGTGAAGTGTGGACTCTCACTGTGTCAACATCAAGGAGTGCTATGGAGTCATGCCAGAGATCTGGAAATCAAAGAGTGCTCTTTGAGCCTGCAATTAGTAGATGCTGGTAAAAAAGAGAAGTAGTTGGATGTTTGAAGTAGTTCTTGGTTACTTTCTGTAATTTCTGTCTTTGGAGTTATTGGAGAAACTTGACAACTGTGTTTTTCATTGAGTGAGATTTAAGAAATATGACTTAAGATACATGGCAGAAAAGATAATGAGAGCTTAAGCATAACTGTACAGTGAGGTGTGTGGTAAAGCTGCTTGTTTTTGTGCAGCACATACAGGCATGTTAATTCTGATCCCAAAAGCTGTACTGGTGTGTCATCATGACATTAGGTAATTACTCTGGCCTCCCAGGCTATTGCAGGCAATCTGAGTGCTTGGGTGGCATGCTCTGTGGCATGCTGCAGACCAAAGAAGTTCTGCTTGGTTGCAACTGACATTCGTCTTAGCAAAAGATAGTGCCTAATACTGAAGGTACTTGAATGTCAGACTTGTCTGAGAAGCCAAAATTTGACAAGAAGACACCTAAAGCAGAAAGGCCTGTGGCTTCTGCAGCTGCTCCTTTTCTCTGGAATTCTTGTCTCCTTATTCTTTTCAGTCTTTCCCCAATGTAGTAACTTTGTGCAGCAAACTGAATCCCTGCCCTGCCCTGAATTGCATCTGCCTATGTCTATTGGTTTGAAGAGCAGCTAGTCAAACTTGAAATCAAGGTAAATAACAACTGAAGATATGGTTTCACACTTCACCCAAGGAGTCTAGTCCAACCTATATGTGCAATGTGCAGCTTGCCGCATTAATGAGCTGGATAATAAAAATTTCACTTGCAACAGACCACCTATGCCCATATCAGAGAGGTTACTAATGACTTCAGCTAGCCTTTAAGACTTCTAAAGCTTCACACAGTGAATGCACACCAAAATCTAGTCTTTATTTTTGTGTGCGTATGTATTTTGTTTTGTTTTATTTTCCTCCCATGCCCTGCCTACTAAAGTGCATTGTCAGGATAAGTAATTGTTCATTCTGCTTATTTAATTATCTGCACAGACTAAAACTGAATTCCTACCCTCTGGAGAGATATGATCTTCATGGAGACAGAAACATATCCTCCACCTTTAGATTGCACTACGATGTTAGACTAATTTTGTGACAAAACATTGTTCTTCACAAACCATATATCAGACTGGATTTGGGGTGGCTTTGAAATGGCACTTATGAAATGTGCTAGTATTGCCATGTTTTATGTTTAAATGCATCAGAATTTATCCTATTGGAATTATGGTTATTAAAAAAACCCCAAATACTCTCTCCCCACACAACCAAATCTAAAACCTGATGATTTTCTTTAAAGTACTGTTGGGCAGTCAGGGATTAGACTTGTAAGGCTCTAAAAATTTTCTTTTAAGAAAAATGTGACATACTGTTGCAAACAGCTCTTTCTTGTATTCTTTAGGATGGTGACTTGGCAGGTGAAAGTGTGTAAAACCTGGTATCAATACAGGTTTTAATACTACTTAGCTCATCAACAGCATCCTTGTTATTCATAGAATCATAGAATGTTAGGGGTTGGAAGGAACCTAGAAAGATCATCTAGTCCAATCCCCTGCCAGAGCAGAATCACCTAGATGAGGTCACACAGGAATGCGTCCAGGCAGGTCTTGAATGTCTCCAGAGAAGGAGACTCTGCAACCCTTCTAGGTAGCTTGTTCCAGAGCTCTGTCACCCTGACTGTAAAAAAGTTTTTCCTCATGTTAATACTATTGCTAGTATTATTTCAAACTCATGCCATAAACTTTTTATTTTACAGTGTTTTTATATCATACTATAGAGAACAGAATTTATTATGCACATCTTTGTGTTTAAGATATCAATCCAAATATATTTAGAATTGCTTATAATTTCCCATGTCATGATAAATGTCATTTTCAACTCCTAAATAAAAATAAAATCCTGATTTTTTGGTAGTCTGCAAGTTTTAAAGTCTTTCTTTTAGGAAACACTGAAACTTACTAATGCCTTTCTCAAGGAAGATATTTATTTTTTCCTCTAAAAAATTTAAGTTGTTTTTTCTAAAATACTGGCTGGCTCTCCGGAAATAACTTATACAGCCAGCTGGATTTTTTAAACGTGGGGAATTATAACACAAAGACAAAACTTCGTAATTAATCTCTCAACATGTTTTTGAGTGGCAGGTTAATAAACATTATTCCCATCAATGCAGCACCTGCCTGGCTCCAACAGTAAAAGAGAACCACAATGTATCTCTTCTTTTCCTGCCAAAAATAGACCAACTTGTAAACCTACAAGACAGGGAGATTTGATGTTAAGATAGCATTGTATACAAGTTTACCTGAATTGGGTGGGGATGTGTATTTAATTCTAAAGATAACAATGTAGTAAGTGGTGAAAAGCAAACCTAATTTTGTTTTTTTTAATTGCCAAACTCTCTACATTGTCTCTACAGTAAAATTTATATGGATTTCAGCGAGTAGCATTATGGTCCCTAGCTATAAGCAGGGCTCAAACCAGCAAAGGATTGCATTACAGAGCAAAGAAATTATGGTAGCTACAGATACACAGCTCCATGAGAACCACAGGCTGTTATAGGTGAAACCAGTGAGACAGATGACACACAACACCAAAAACTGTCATGCTAGCCTTGTGCACCAGCAGCAACCATGACAGAGTTGAGCTTTACATTACTTTTTATATTGCACTACTTACCTAATGTGTTTGGCTGGCTGTGATCTGCAAGAAGGTTGGTGGCAGAGGAGGCTATGAGAAGCCCAGTGGGGTGTGAGCCTGGTGTGTACATGAGCTGATGAGGATGGAGAACTGCTTTGGGGAAGCATTGTGAAAGAGCAATATTCGAGAAGCTGAAAGCCCTTCCCTCATTCATTCATTCTAATTTCTATGACTCCCATTTCCTTAAGGCAACAGACAGTGCCATGCACTTATCTGGAGTTAGTGAAATGTTAGACCTTCTAAATATTAATATTTATTGGGGCCTCTGGGAATGTTCACCACCTGCTACCTCATATAGCAGCTGTCTAAAGCAGTTTTGGTCACTTACTTTTTCTATTTTAGAACTTTCATTTTGCTGAACTCTTCTTCACAGGCTGGTAAGACTTTAAGGGACTAAAAACTACTCAGCTGCCTCACTGCAAGTGTTGTGAGCCCTAGGCTATACTAGTGGATATGCTTCATATGTCATCTGTGCAGCTTTAGATTGGACAGTTAAACACCATGAATATGCACAAGGGCACTGGACTCCCAGATTATGTTGCAGTGGCACACCAAATCCACTTCTTTCACTTCTTTTCAAAACACCCAGATGTCTCATGTGTTGTTTTTTTTCTTTTGTCGCAGAGGCAAGCAGGTCTGGCTGTTCCCATATTACAGAGGATCTGTACACTAGCAAAGTGCAACCTGAGTGTTTTGTAAAAGCTTGTATTTCGTGAAGATCTGTCCATCTCCATTGGCTTCATTTCAGTTAATTCCCTATTACAGAGAAATGACATGTGATCATCACTTCCAAAACATTTCTGTTAGAGGTGAAATACAAACAGGTCTATCTACTATTTAAATCAAACCCAAGCTGTTTCAGTAAATAGCTGCATGACCCAGCTGTATCAGCTTCTTTTAGGTGAGCTGGGAGACATTAACAAGTCCAATCTAACGTTGGTGCTGGCATCATTGTAAAAGCAAAAATGTGAAATATGGATTGTAATTGCTGTACTGTACAACTATTGCATCATATATATGCCTTAGCTTAATCATTGCTAGCATGTTAGTGGTAAGAAATGTGTAAGATCCATTCAAAGTGGGAATAAATCTGTGTAATGGGATAAAAAGCACTGTCCAAAATGTATTGACACTAGCTGGTCTGTTGCTTCCCATCACTTTCTTAGCGTATTAATTACTATCTCACACATAGCTGTCCTTTTAAAATGGTGTCCTTGGTTCTTAAAAGTCATCATGAGGACAGAGGATTTTCTTGGATGTAATCTTTTGACTTGCTGAAGATCCTATAAGAAAAAGAGAGCCTGAAAGAGAAGTCGCCACCCTCTTGCTCTTAAGTTGAAATTTTGAGCCAAAATTCAGTTTTTAAATTGAAATTTTGAGTTATATGGCTGTGTATTGAAAAGAGTACTGAAAAATCCTGTGTGTGCAGCACAGCATGGTTTTGAAATACTGAGGGTGGTCTGAAGGGACTCTAACCAATGCCTAGCTTTCTTTCCATCCCTCAGTGACTTATCACCAGCACAGCTGGTAGTTTCTAGTTAAAAACAGTCTTCCCTTCATAGTGAGAGGTATAAATGCAAAACCAGTTTTGGAAAGACCAATAAAAAGGACAAATAATTAGGCTGACGTCACTGTGCTTTTAAAGTATGTGTCAGTGAAGCCTTTCAGATAGCGACATGAAACAACAAACAACAAGTCTTTCTAAATCATCACAGGCAGTGCTTCCCTGGAGCCTGGGAAATGCTTGCCACCACTCTAGGACCCTTTACTCCATTTGGGGAAAACAAAACCTGGGGCTTCTAATGACACAGGTCATTAACACCTCTTGATAAAATGCCTGCCAAAACTCCATGCAGTTGAGGATTTACCACAATTAACCAAAAGTATTTATTCATCATTCTGAATGCTGTCTCTAAATTTGTTAAGTGGCTTTTTCTGTGGCCTCAAGATCTGCTGCTAATGAAGTAGAGTTGAGGCTATTGAGTGAGAAGCCTGTAAATGAAACCATTGCTTTCTTTTACGGCATTTTGCCGCTTTTGATCTGTAATGACTGTGAAGGGGTGTGTGGCAGCCTAAAGTATCATCTGCTCCTTCTTAATGATAGCTCCAAATAAAAGTCTGAATATCCCTGCTTACTAGAACCTGGCTTCTTAATGTGGCCTTGATGATTCTTATCCATGTTTCAAATCACTGCTTTTCTTAAAATAAACTTATTAAAAGCATCTAACATTACTCATGACTAAAATCATTGCAGTTGTGAGAGTTGAAAGCCATCCCTTTGACCTTAGTGTAACTAGACCTTCTCTAAAGGGCCAAAGATACTCTGTGCCTGTGTTGGGTTTTTTCCTTTTTTTTTTTCTTCCCTTCTTTACTGCCTCTGTGCTTTGATTTTATTGAGAAATTTAAAATAAAACTATGCTTTCAATTTTGAGTTTCCAGCTCAGATGAAAACAGTAGGGAAGAGAGAGGCAATTGAAGTTTCAACATATTTTTACAATGTCAGTTAACAACGACAAAAGAAGTAAGCTCTAAAATGCCTTGGATTATAAAGCCAGTTACAGATTAATGATTTAATAGAACATGAATGCTGAGATATTTGGACTCAGATTCAACTCTTGATTGTAGGAGGATGTTCAGGGAGTTAGGTTTTGGCTATAGGTCTTTTCTTTTGTAAGTATGAAATAGAAGTACATAACTTTTATTCTTTTATAATCTCTTACAGGAGTTTTTGTCTTTCCTATACATTTTTTGGTATCTTTTGACTCTGGAATTAAAACTATGTTCTTGGACAGCTAGTTACCTGGGGAAGTTGTTGTGTCTAATTATATGGTAATTTGACTGATGACAAGAGAATTTGATGTCTTCCAGGCACACTTTGAAATCTCTTTCCATTACTTTTGACCTTAAAGATCTTCCAAGACAATGGCATAAATTCATAATGAAATGAGTGCAAGAACACCAGAGACAGCTAGACAAGGTAAAAGCAACTCTTGCATCTGGTGATTTCTGTCAAAGGTGTTCATAGTCAATTTACTTCCCTGAGCATCGATTTCTCCCCCAAGCTTCTGAATAAAAACTGCATTTTAAACAGAATTAAGATATATAGTGAACAGTTGCAGTGTAGTAAAATGAAGCTGGCTGTAAAATTGACACCCAGGCTAGGTGAACCGATATCTCTTTTTAATGTCAATTATCTAAATGGATAGTACTCCTTTAAAGGCTACTTCTGCTGCAGTGCTTAAGAGAGGGTCTAATCTGAGCTGGATTTAGGCTATATTTTCTCTTTACTAGTTGATGCAGATGAGGCAGCTACCAAGCCTCCACATCCGGGCTTTTAAAAATATTATGTGATTGATATGGTTGTGGCTAGGCTTTGCGAACGAAGATCCAGGGAGGGCTCCATCCACACACCTCCTCAGCGNTTGATATAGGCGACTGAAAAAGGATGTAATTGCTTTTCTTGTGCCCTTGAAGTAAGGGAAGATGCAAGTTGCAAAGAGGTGTCAGAAGTCTTAACAATAAGGAGAGCAACCCTATATAAGTCTAGTACTGTTTGTAGTAAACAAACAAGGCAGAGAATTCTTCTAGTACTGTCTAAGGTCTAATGTACCAGATTTTTTTTACTATCCACCAACGACAGTCTCTGTTGGAGACATTTTATGTCTGCTGATACACAGGATATTTTTCCTTCATCAGAGTATAGCATGTAGTTTGATACTTATGTTTTTGTAATTAGAGAAAAACTAAAAAAATAGAACTATTAGAGCTCTGCAAATTATTGTTACAAAAGACTTAGGCAAGCATCTGAAGTCAGGAAATATTTAAAATGTGGCAGAAGACTGCAAAATTATACTTCTAAGAAGTCTCATTTTGTATTCTATTGACCTGCCTCTCTCTACTCAGAGTCATAGCTAGGAATTTGTGTACAAAATCTTTCCTGCTGTCCTATGAGGCACAACACATGAGAGTGAGCTGAAATACACATCTTCTTGCAGGCTTTCTGCAGATATACTCCTGTCTCAATCTGCTGTCTGGGATCTTGTGCAAAGTGCCCTGAGGCCTGGAGCTGCCTCCAGGTCATGGAGAACTGCTTCAAATGATGGAGCAGATTACTTCTGCAAATGGTAATTTTACAGGAGGTAGAGTTTCATTAAACGGGAAGTTATGCTTGAGGTCTGTATTGCTATGAGAAAAGAAATTGCTTTACTGGTTTAATGTAGATGCGGCAAGGGCTCAGTCACGTTAAGGAGTCTGGGAGCTTTTGCTACTGCTGATCCAACATAAAGAAAATCCATTCTTTTTTTTCAAAAGATATTAACTCTGAATCTAAAGATGTATTTGACTGACAGTTAGGAGGGACTATATGTAATATGGGGTCACTGAAGCTATATAAAAAACCCTATAATTAAGTTGCATTAAAAAAAATATGTAATACAGTTTTTACAGAGTAGAATCATAGAAGCATAGAATGGCCAGGTTGGAAGGGACCCTAAAGATCATCTAGTTCCAACCTCCCTGCACTGAGCAGGGATGCCAATCACTAGGCCAGGTCACCCAGGGCCCGCATCCAGCCTGGCCTTGAACACTGCCAGGAATGGGGCATCCACAACCTCTCTGGGCAACCTGTTCCAGTGCCTAACCACTCTCTGGGTAAAAAACTTCCTCATAATCTCTAATCTAAATTTCCCCTCCTTCATCTTATAGCCATTTCCCCTTGTCCTATGTATGTATGTAGACCCATACATTAAGAGGAATTCTTACTGATAACAAAAAAGTACATTAGCGTGCATGAAAAGTAAAAGAAAGAAAGTATGGGACAAAGGAAAGGAAAAACCATGGAACAATTCCGAGCTTTTCTTTCAATGGTGTGCCTCAGTTCTTATGACAGGCATCATGTTCCAGCAGTTAAGCCTTTGTCTAGCAAAGCTTCCACCTAGAAGAAAATTCCAGGAGAGATCTGAAGAGGGAACAAAATGGCTTTGTTTTTCATTTATATTCATTTATATTTCAAAGGTCTTTCTGTAGGATCACTTTTTCAATAAACCTGTACAGAGCCAACAAACTACATAAATAGTAAGAAGTAATTGACCTCTGGCATCTTGCAAGCACAGCAAGGATCTGACTTCTGCTCAAAGAAAATGTTCAAACCTGTCAATACAGAACAGTGACAAAAGCTAAGCAGGGATTGTTGTGTATCTGGAGGACTATTTTGCACTTACAGGCATCATTAATTTTCAGTTTCACTTGAATCTCACTGGCCTAACTCTGCTGCCACTGGGAATTATGCTTACTGATTTTAAAACCAGCTGCATTAAGGCAGTGGTCTGGAAATCCCATTGCTATCTCTGATAGAATTCTAGTCCCTGCTTGGAAGAAGAGAGATTTTCCTTTCGAAGCCCCATCAGAAAGATGAGAGCCCTGCCACAGCATCCCCTGGAGCTCAGGCTCTCCTGGAGTTCAGCGGTGCAACTGATGCTATTCCCAGTAAGAGACATTACAGATTTAAAACAGACGTCTGCATGGCTTTACAGTACAGTCACTATACTGAGGATAAAAGGTGCTTTTCCTGCCTTTAACCCACTTTTGTCATTGCTAGACACACACAGTGTCATTAAAGCTGGAGTCTTGTGTGTGGAGAAGTAGAGGTATATGGTTGGACTGCATTAGGACAGAAGAGTGTCACTGAAAAGCTTATGGGAATTAGGTATCATGCCAAGTTGTTATTAATTTATGACAGTTTCAGTTGGAAATGCAGCTTCCCTTCAGTGACTGTCCCATTTTAATAATTTTTTGTACTGGTGTGATGCACTTATAAAGTCTTCCAACATGCCTTTGTCCTGCAAATAACCAGGCTCCACCAACATTCAGCTTCCAGAGATGAAATGTTGTGAGCACTGAAATTTGCTAGCTACCACAAGATTGGCTTCTATTGCCTGTAAGTATGTCCTGGTTTCATGGGAGCATGTTTTTGATGTAAAATGTGATATTGATGTAAATGTAGCTTATTTTGTCTGATGATTATATATTTCCATGCCTGTCACCATGTGCTGTTCCTGTGACCTCTGAGCCACTCGTGTTTTGCCCTGCTTCACACAAATCCTTTACAACAGCAACCAGGGAGACAGCTGTGTATGGAGCCAAATTTTAGGTACTTATGCTAGAGAAATACACACCTGAAAAAACAACATGCAAATTGCCACTCCATCAAATAAACAATGTAGGAAAAAAGTGGGTTGTTATTTTAAAAGCAGAAGCTTATTTTGGTCTTGAAATTACCTGGGCTGTTTGATATATCATTTCTGCCATCTCTTCTGTGTTGTCATGTTATGGTACAACCTGTTGACTCTACTTACAGCTTCACATTCCAAAGTGTACTTAAATGGAAAACAATCCAGTGTTATATAAGCAATCAAAGCTCTGTCTTACCTTGTTTTCCAGTTTGCTGGACAAGAAAATAGCTAATTTGGTGAAGTGCAGTGTTCTGGGTCACAATAATTTCCCTCTTGTAACACAAAATGAATGCTATTAGTCATGAGAAAAGGTTTTGATTTAACTTAACTTTATGTGCTCAAGTAATACACTATTCAATGCCTACTACATGTTGCTTATGAGATGTAGATTGGAACAGCTTTATTTTTTGGGTCAAAAGATGAAAATTACGTCTGAGTAAGTAGAGTCAATGCAAGTCCATGGCTTATTGCCAGTGAAATGTCGTGGTTACTTAGAACATGCCTTTCACCAGTTTGATATGGAAAGCTAGGAGTCACTTGGATAACTTACTGAATAGCTTTTTTACCTCTTTTGTCCTGTCTGAAATGATGCTGTTAATTATTTGGTAAAAGCTGATATCCAAATTTTTCTAGTGCTTCTCCATAACTCCACCACTGTGGGGTTGCAGGCAACAAATAAGATGTTCCTGTGCTCAGGTTATAGGAGAAATTGTGAGATGGTCTGTCTTGGTTGGTATCCTGGACCCATCACACTCGGTACCACGGAGTTATTGCAGTAAGGCCCTGAAAGGGCAGCAGAGTAGGTGGGGCTGTCTTTGCCAGGTAACTGTGGTGGAAAATCAGCCTGCTGGGGGGATTTCAGTGTAGGGTTGTGTGAAGTCATGGGTCAGCTAGAGTCAAAAGCTGATGCTCTTTTTTGCTTAGGAGTCATTTTACACTGAACAAAAGGCTTTATCTGCTACCAGAGAATACACGAAGGAAACTGCTTGCAAAAATGTGAAGAGAAAATGTTACACTTCATGACAGGTGGTAAAGCCTAACAAAACATCCGGTGTGTAACTCCCTTCTTGCTCAGTGGAGATGGTTAGCTGACCTAATGTGACAACCAACCCACCACATCTCTGGTATGGCTTCAGGTTCACTGATGGTGTGGCTGATGCCATGCTGCCACCCTCATGCTACAGTGGCCATTAAACTGCAAACCATGCAGGGTTGTTTTGTGTGCTGTGGCTATTGTACTGCCAGGCTCAGTTAGAAAATATGGAGACTGGTTTACTCACATAGTGAAATGTTGTGCCCATGCATGCTAAATTGGGAGCCTGCTCGTTTTCCCTGTATCTGGCACTGACATATCCTATACCTGATGAAGTAAATGGGAGTTTTGGCATTGATATCTAAGAGCAGAGATAAAAAATGCATTGCAAAAAGGGGGGAAGGGGGAGGAGGGAGGAAAAAGGGAAAAAAAAGATTGTTTTGTGACAGACTAAGTATCTTTGGTCTGGAAGAAAGAACAGTCCTTGGCTACACTAGAAAAGATGGTTGTAAATCATACTTGCTTTCTATTGCTGCTGGCCAGGGACAGATTAGACCTTGAAATAAATAAATGCAAGTCTAATGCAGCTTTTGGATTTATCCCAGCTGTTCACAGCCTCAGGCAGTGACCATTGGATATCTGAGTCTTTCACCAGGCTCAGAATACCATAACCTTCCAGTGGTGTAGCCTGCATGCCTTATTCTGTCCCTGTCTTTGGAGAGGCAAATCGCTTTTGTGGTGGTAATGACCGTATCTTTTGTGGAAGGGAGCAGGCTGAGGTCTGAGAGGGGGAATGAAGCAGAAGAGACTACGGCTGAAGAGGAGGAATGAGGAAGAGTCAGTGGGGGACTCAGAGGAGAGGGGAAGTGAATAGTGATGTCTCCTGTCTCTGTCACCAAGACTTCCCTCACCTGAGCTAATCCTAAAATCCTATAATTTCCTGACTTTTTCCACTCCTCTCTCTTCAGCTATAGCTTTTCTTGCTTCCCTCTCCACTTTCTAGAACTGCAATCTGTTCGACCTCCTGGGCTCTGCAGATGAATGTAGTGTAATGGGTCCAGGACACCAGAAGAGCCAGACTCAGCATTAATCCTATAACCTGGTGCACAGGGTCAGCAAGTGCTCTCAGGAACGTTTTGTTTCTTTGCCTGCAATCCTACAGCTGTGGTCTCCATCCCATGTCATAGAATCATAGAATCATAGAATGGTTTGGGTTGGAAGGGACCTCTGGAGGTCATCTAGTCCAACCCCCCTGCAGTGGGCAGGGACATCCCCAACTACATCAGGTTGCCCAGAGCCCTGACAAGCCTCACCTTGAATGCCTCCAGGGATGGGGCCTCAACCACTTCCCTGGGCAACCTGTTCCAGTGTTCCACCACCCTTGTGGTTAGGAACTTCTTCCTAATGTCCAGTTTAAACCTACTCCTCTCCAATTTAAAACCATTGCCCCTTGTCCTTTCACTCCAGGCCTTT
>VWZO01015420.1:0-12293 GCA_013396975.1 Bucco capensis
ATGTGGATGAGTGGGATGTCCTCCTGAAGATGAACTGATATGTCAAGAGAGATGACTGAGATGGCTCTGAGGTCTCAAAGCCAATTTTAGTTTGAAGCTCTGGTCAAGAATGGTTTGGGTTGAAAAGGACCTTTTAAGGTCCAACTCCCCTTCAGTCAGCAGGGACATCTCCAACTAGAGCAGCTTGCTCACAAGCCCAGAGAACCTGACCTGAAATGATTCCAGGGATGGGACATTTCCAATGATCCATTGTTTTACTTGGCTCAAAACAATGTCCACGATGCTTGTGTGTGACAGGTAAGGTCTACACAAAGCTGGCTCCAAGATGACATTGCCACAACGTTGCCTAATTCTCCTCTCTTCTACTACAACAGGAGGCAAGTGGACCAAAAACTTGCTTGGTTTAAGATGGCAACATGATGATTGACATCCTCAGGAGGGGAAGGTTGGAGGATGGAAGATATCTTCTCCTTTTGGCTTTTGGGTGGGTTTCTTTTTGGTTTGCTTTTTCTGTGTGTGAAATCAATACCTCCAAGTGTTCTTTTGGTTTTTCTTTTTTATTTTTTCCATTTGTTTATTCCAGCCATAAATATTTTACGACTTAAAAAGTGAAGCAGTGCTTGCTCCTAATTGTTTTTGATTAAATATGCTAATTACTTTTTGGAATATTAATGACCTACCCAGTACTAAATGCTTTAATAATGCAATGAAAGAAGCCAGCAAAATAGAACTACAAATTAACCTGAAACTGCTACATGGTTTTCATAATTTGGTGTTATAACAACACAAATCTCAAGGAAAATGTCAATGCTAAACCAATATTTCTTGTTTGCTATCTAGAGTTCAGCTAAACACACAAAACCCCTAAAAGCTACCACACTTGGAGACAACTTTTCTGCACTGCAGGACAAGAACAACAACAATAAAGCCCAAGTGAGTGCAAGAGCATCTCCCAAGGGAGATAAACTTCTGCCTCCTGTGTCTATGTGTCCAAAGAGGTCTAAAGCTCATCCATGAGCACTGGAGTGGTGGTAGAAATAGTGAATTAGATTGCAATCATCCAAGCTACCTTAGGAGACCTTCTGGCAGCCTTTCAGTACTTCAAGGGGCCTGCTGGGACAGGACAANAGAGGAGACCTCAGCAATGCTTAGAAATATGTGAAGGGTGAGTGTGAGGAGGAGAGAGCCAGGCTCTGCTCCATGGCATCCAATGGTAGGACAAGAGGCAATGGGAGCAAGTTGGATCACAGGAGGTTTAGTATTAAGCTGAGGAGGAACTTGTTTGCAGTTCAGGTGCCAGAGCACTGGCCCAGGCTGCCCAGGAGGCTGTGGAGTCTCCTTGTCTGGAGCCATTGCAGAGCTGCCTGGACACATTGCTGTGTGAGCTGGTCTAGGTGCTCCTGCTCTGGCAGGGGGGTTGCACTAGATGAGCTTTCTAGGGCCCTTCCAACCCCTCACATTCTGGGATACTGTGATTCTTCTGACTACAGAAGGTTGGACTAGATGAGCTTGAAAGGTCCTTTCCAACCCAAACCAGTCTATAAGTCCATGCTTCTACACTTGTCTGGTTCTGCAGTTCTGTGATTCTGTGCTTGTCTGATCCTCTAAGTGTCTGCTTGTAGCTCTTTGGTAAGGCCCTTGCAGAGGGCAGACCTCTCTGCTTGGCAGTGGCAGAGGCAGCAGGGATGGCAAAGCCTTTCCAACAGAAGCTGCTAATACCTTCACAAGCTGAAACCAAGCTCACCACCTTCAGCAAGCTCCTCAATTCCCAGGACAATCCCAGTGACACAATTAAATCCTTCCTCTTCTGTGACAGAGCTTGGATGCAATGGTTAGTATTACATTACACTGCCAATAATTAATATTGTGGAGGCTTTGGCATGTTTGCCTGTTAAAGACTTGACCTTTTAATTTGTTTTTTTCCCTCAGAAATGTTTTGCAATCTAATGATTTATGCAGAGAGTTCGGAGGTGCCTGATACAACGAGGAGTCTATTTTATTATAGCCCATATTTTGTTTGCTGTTGGGGTTGATTTTTGCCAAGCTTGGTAGGAGAGGAGGATTGTGCTGCTGTGTGCTGATGCTCCAAGCACCGTTAACCACCTAGGCCATAGGGGTGATGCCATCTTTGGACCAACAAAAAGCAACAATAGTGCTTCTCAGCTGGCAAATACTAATCACAGGATCATGAAGGTCGGAAGAGACCTCAAAGATCATCAAGTCCAACCATACCACTAAACCATATCACTAAGGAAAGCATCAACCCCTCCAGGGATGTTGACTCCAGCACCTCCCTGGACAGCCTGGGCCAAGATTAACAATCCTTTCAGCTAGAGAGCTGAAATATGGAGAGGAAAGGCTAGTCTTGGGTTATTTTTAGTCCATGAGCATGCTACTGCTACCAAAAATCTAACTCATTTATTTCTAGGAGATGTTGAGTCTAGTTTTGCAGGGTTTAATTCTCTTTGGATCAGTATCAAACACTGAGGGCTGGTGAGGTCCCAGTTCATACTTTCACCATCAGGAGGTGGAACTGGACCAAACTGAAGAGTTTTCAGCCCCTTGCAGGGTAATCCCTTGGGAATTCCCATGCTAGAATCAGGATGGTTGGAAAAGACCTCTGAGCTCATCCAGTCTAACATTCCCACACTCACCACTAAAGCATGTCCTCTAGCACCACATCTCCATAGGTTTGGAACTCTTGCAGGGATGGTCACTCCACTATTTCCCTGGGGTAGCCTCTTCCGAGGTTTGCTATCCCTCTGGGTGAAGAGGTTGTTGGTAAAACCCTTGGAAGAGGGACCCTGGGAAGGAAGATGACAGCAAGATCTGTTTTCCAGCACCCACAATAACACCTCAGGCTTCTGAAGCACACTGTGAACCTGGACATGGGCAGACAGAGAGAGAGGAAAAAAAAACAACACCCGTGCAAGAAAAGGAAGAGCTAATTAAAGATATAACCTGCCCAGAAGCTTTTGGCAAGCTCAACTGTGCATGAAGCAAACGAACACAGCAGACTTTGAAGCTGCTGACACTTGAACCTCCTAGTGAAGGCCAAAGCTTGCTGATCAAACACATCAAAAGCACTGCCTGCTCACAAAGTAGAGCCTGAGCTAAAGAAGGGACCAGGCCAACAGACAGTTTTATCCCACTGCTCTTTCAGTAGCTTTCCCTTCCCACCCAAGGGACAAGTCACCTCTTGGGCTCCATCAATCCCCATCCCTGCTCTGCCACCTCTCAAGCTGGAGAGTGATGAATGAGAGGAGGCAATGGCTTGCTGTGTACATCTCTGCTCAGGCCTGAGCTGAGAATATTCATCTCATTCCACTTGTGACCTTTCTCCACTCTGCAAACCTGAAAGGTCTGGGCTGCATAATCACAGCTTGGGATAAAAGAGAAGTGAACTACCAAACAAACAGTGGAGTGTTGACATGACCTTATGGTTTTACAACCCACATTCATTTTTAATTGCACTGCTAAAATACAGTAAATATCTATTATCCAAATTAAGTGGTAATAGGTATTTGTCATTTTTTTTTTCTTTTTCTTTTTTTTTTTCCCCAGGAATTAATCTTAAAATAAGCTGATTACACAAATCTTTAGCCAAGCAGTGGCTAATCCTGGGCACAAACACTACTTTGATAAGATACACTCAAACAAACATTTGGGGTGGCAGAATGTTATCAAGATACCAGCACATAATTAGCCAAAGACATTTGGTTCAGTGCAAGCCTTTCCCAGTCCTGATCATGAAGTGGAGGTATTGGGAGAGATCCAAAAAAAAAGGGAAAGCTGAGGATTGCAAGCACTTCAGAGTTCCTTTGTGGATTCTGATGAGGCTGTTGGATTCACTCCTCTTTCCTTAGGTAAACACATCCCCAGATTGCCAGACTGGGAGAATCTTGATCAAGTGAATGGCAAACACAGTGATGTTCCTCTAGATGGAAGGATTATTCCCCCAGATCCGTGCTGGGAGAAGAGGATGGGGAGCTGGTGCAAAGGAGTGAGAGCCCAACTTGATGCTGAGTCTCAGGGGTGAGAGCTGCCCCTTGGCTTTGTGTCACCATCAGCTGGCAGAGCTTCAGCAGCATTGGGTGTGATGAACCTCCAGTTCTCAGCTTGCATGGACAGATTTTTACCATTCCCTCTAGTTCTTCAAGCAAACTGCCAATGTTTTTCAGCCATACTCAAAGCATTCAACCCAAAGCACCTGCAGTAACTTCCCTTCTCCAATGGCCTGAGAGGACTATTGATCAATACCTAATAAATAAAGGTTTTTAAGATGCTTAATGGTGGAATCTAGTAAATACTTCATTAGAGAAGGTTATTGAGCTCAGGCAATGGCTATTTGAGCTGCTGGCATGCAGAGGAATAGTCCTTTCATTGACAGGCCAGTCTATTGTGCCTGCTTGCAGAGTTTTCAGTGGTAGCTTCTGCTGCTGAGGATGAAACCACTTGCTTAATGTATTTACTATTGATGGAGCAGCTAATAGCTCCAGGAGAAGCACTCCTCAGGAGTGCTCTGTGTGCTCACAACAAGGCACAACAGCTCCAGCATTGCTTTAGAAGCAACTGCACATGAATGCCATGCAAAATGACATCAGCATCCCTGGAGAAGATCTCAATCTGCTTGAGATCCTACCAGAGATCACCAAGCAAGGGACAAAGAGCTCAGCTCTTCTCCATGTGCCAGTGGGAGCATTTAGCTTCAGTATGGGCATTCCTACCACAATCCCTTCTAGCTTCAGGAGGGATCAGTCCCAGCAGAAAGGCTTCTAGGTGTACAGTGCATCAGTTCTATCGCAAAGTCTTCTAGCTGTATGATGCATCAGTCCCATCACAAAGCCTTCTAGCTGTATGATGGATGAATTCCACCACAAAGTCTTCTAGCTCTATGATGGATCAATTCCACCACAAAGCTTTCTAGCTCTATGATGGATCAAACCTTCCACAAAGCCTTCTAGCTCTATGATGGATCAATTCCACCACAAAGCCTTCTGGATATACAATGGATCAGTTCTATCCTAAAGTTTTCTAGCTGTATGATGGATCAATTCCACCACAAAGCCTTCTAGATATACAATGGATCAGTCCCACCATAAAGCCTTCTAGCTGTATGATGGATCAATCTCACCACAAAGACCTCTAAGTGTATGCTGGCTCACTCCTACCCCAAAGCCTTCTAGCTCTGTGATGAGATGCTGGCAGTGAAGTATTTTAGCATCTGATCTACCCATACAACTCCTTATTTCCTAGATCCTTAACCCAGCATCCTGGAGGATGGAGAAACTCAGGATTTGCAGTAGCTGAGGCTGGCACAGAGTATTGCAATGCCTCTAGATGCCCAGGGGTTAAAAACCAGACCAGCAGATTATTTTTTTGCTTTGAAAGGTGTTCTTTTGCAAGACCTCAGGAGCAGAGTGTGTATTTGCCTTTCCACTTAGCAGTATTTGGTTTCTGGTTCCACCAAGCAGAGACAGTGGCACTAAGCTTCTTCTCACTGCTGGAGAAGAAAGCACATTGCACATTTCTTAGAGATGCTCTTTCATTTCCAACTCTCCCTGGAGCATTCCCTAGGCTGAACAACCCAAACTCCCTTAGCCTTTCTTCTTTGGGCCATCCCATGGATAGAAAAGGCTCTCAGGTCTCCTTCCCTGTGGCTTCCAGAGGTTTAAAACTGGGAATTGCCACAAGTACCTCAATTCTAAACAATAGTTAAGAAGGCTCCAGGGAGACCTTCTTGCAGCCTTTCAGGATTTAGAGAGGCCTAGAAGGAAAATGGGGAGAGACTTCATAGCAGGACTTGTTGGGACAGGACAAGGGGTGATGGTTTGAAATGAAAAGAGATTTAGGCTAGAGAGGAGGGAGAAATGTTTTCCACTGAGGATGCCCAGAGAGATGGGAGATGTCCCATTCATCCCTGTGCCCATTCCAGCTCAGATTGTTTGGATCTCTGAGCATCCTGATCCAGTTGGAGATGTCCCTGCTGACTGCAGGGGAGATGGACTAGATGACCTTGAAATATTCCTTCCAACCCAAACCATTTTATGATTCTATGCTGATATCTGCTAATTTAGATGACATTTTAATGTTGTAACATTATATTAATCACTAGATACATTAAAAAAAAACAACTCTATTGAGGTGTGATCTTGCAGTAGCATCTACTCTTTTCATCTCAAGGCTGGAACCTTTAAAGAAAGGAAAGCTCCAGCCAGGACTAATACTCTTGAACATCACAATCCTTCTCCTGCTTCACTGACTTTCAAGAGTAATAACAAACCTCCCCCTACAGGCTTTTGGTGCCTAATGCAAGGGAACTAGTCCTTCCTCAGTTGGGATTTGTTCTCTCAGATGTTGGGCAATGTCTAAAGGGCTGCTCAGGACCCTTTGGCAGCTCCATCCCAGCATCAGGAGGCCCTGATCCCTGGAGGATGCTGAGCCTCCAGCTCCCTGCTGAGCACTACTGGGATACTCCTGCTAAGTACCAGCAATGATCTCCTGCATTTTTAGTCTTTATTCCCACAACTCCACTGAGCACAAACCCCAAAATTGATGAGGAAACCATTTCCTTTTTCTTTTTTTTTTTTCCTTTATTTTTAACCTATTTTAAAGGAAAAAAATTAATGGGCTAAAAATGCAAATGACTTCCTCTGCATTAAAGAAAACAAACAAATAAACAACCCTTTAGCTCCTTTCCTTACCAACTGACTGTTGTTTTAAGCTCTTCACTGGGAACCAACATCATCCATCTCATTCCAAGCAAAACCAAAGGAGGCTAATGTAACCTGCACTTCCCAACAACACAGAGAGAGTTTTATATCCCCAAATTAGTCTCCATTTGGTTTCAGGAAGGCCTGCTTGGGGCTTAGGGGAGTTGTTTGTTTATCTGGATTCATTGTAGAACAGGGGGTTTATGATATTCTGTGCTCACTGTAAGGTAATCAAAAGAGAGCTGGAAATGGGAAGGTTGTTATTGGTTCCATTTGCATAGGTTAGATGCTGGGAGAGAAGCAGAGAGCCTTGCTAGACCTGAGCTGCATACTCCTTTCATGCATAACTGCTTTTAGAAACCTGATTCTCACATCATCCCAGTTATTTCATTTAATAGGAGCTTTTTCTTTCTCCTAGCAGCTTTCTGTCCATGTTTTTCCATCCAGTTTATTGGAAGTCCAGTGGCTTCAAACCAGAACCAACCCCCAGCTTGATTTTATCTTGCAGGACACAATATTTAACCAAAGACTTCCCTTGAGAAGGAACATCCCTGCTGCCATTTCCATTGGCTCCCAGTGTCCCCATCATGTTATTTATTCCAGTAGTACAAATATATCTTCAACTGGAAGGAAAGTGGTAACAGAAGTTTAATTAAGCTAAGCCAATACAGTGAAGGGAAATCAGCAAACTAACATCAGGGGTTGAGAAGGAGACATGGAGGCTGCAGTTTGGGCTGCTCCAGAGTAGCCTAGGGAGATGCTGAGGGCACTGGAGCATGTGTGGCAGGAGGAAAGGCTGAGAGCCCTGGGGCTGCTGAGGCTGGAGCAGAGCAGAGCCAGAGGGGAGCTGCTCCATGCTGAGCAAGAGCTGAAGGGTGCAGGGGGCAAGAGGCTGGGGCCACACTCTGCTCAGGGGTGCCCAGGGCCAGCCCAAGGGGCAATGGGCACACACTGCAAGCCAGCAGCTTGCAGCTGAGCAGCAGGAGAAAGTTGTTTGTTGTGAGGGTGCAGAGCCCTGGCCCAGGCTGCCCAGAGAGCTTGGGGAGTGTCCTGGGGTGCAGAGATTGCCAAGGCCCCTGGAGGGGATGCTGGGCAAGCTCTGGGAGTGATGCTGCTGGAGCAGGGAGGATGCACTGGATCATCCCCATAGATCCCTTCCAATCCTCACCATGCCTTGATTCTGGGATTGTCTTGAGCTGTTCCCAAGGACAGTGCCATGTTGAGGTAGCCATGGACACTGGGATGGAGAAGAGTGGTCAGTCCCAGCACACTGGGCAATGTTCAAGGCTGTCTGTGCCCAGCCCTTCCAGCATGAGTGAGCAGGACAAATCTACAAGGGTGCATTAAAGATTCAGAGGGCATCAGGTTGCCCTTTCATGTGCTGCCATGGCTGTAGGACCACCTTTGATCATGCTTTGCCCCAAGACTCTCCATGGGCACTGGACTGTGTCAGCGGCCGGTGCCAAGCGGAACTCATGCAGTAAAGGAGAGTGATTATACATCCTGCATGTAATCATGGAACATATGTCAGAGTGGCACAGGAAATCTGGGCACACTTTTAGCCATGTAGTAAAGAGCAGGGAAATGATGAACAAGCTCCAGAAGGAAAATAAGATGCCAACATTTCCCAGAGCAAGCAGGAGGTTCCAGCGAGCTGGAACTCTGCGTGTTCTATTCTTGAGGGGCTTTTGGAACAGAAACCTTGGATATGTCTCTAGCATGTTGGCAATGCTCAGCATAGAAAGAGCAGATGTCCTCACCTCCACCCACAGGATTATGAGTGCCAGTTTTTCTAATATCTTCTGCCTGATGAACTGTCCAGTTGCAAGGATTTAAGCAGAAAAATCTGACTGAGGGATGTTTTAACTCCTAGAGCTGCACTGGTCAAGGGGAAAAAACAGAGCAGAGCAAAGCTGTTGGAGAAGAGCCCTGGGGAAAAAGCTCTGGGAGTGCTGGTGGCTAGGAGGATGCCCATGAGGCAGCAATGTGCCCTTGTGGCCAAGAGGCCAATGGCATCCTAGGATGCATTAAGAGGACCGTGGCCAGCAGAGCCAGAGAGGTTCTTCTCCCCTCTCCTGTGCCCTGGGGAGGCCTCCCCTGGAATGCTGTGTCCAGTTGTGGGCCCCTCAGCTCCAGAAGGATAGGGAGCTGCTGGAGAGAGTCCAGCCCAGGGCCAGCAAGATCCTGAAAGGAGTGGAGCATGTGCCCTAGGAGGACAGGCTGAGAGAGCTGGGTCTCTTCAGCCTGGACAAGAGGAGACTGAGAGGAGACCTCAGCAATGCTTAGAAATATGGGAAGGGTGAGTGTGAGGAGGAGAGAGCCAGGCTCTGCTCCATGGCATCCAATGGTAGGACAAGAGGCAATGGGAGCAAGTTGGAGCACAGGAGGTTTAGTATTAAGCTGAGGAGGAACTTGTTTGCAGTTCAGGTGCCAGAGCACTGGCCCAGGCTGCCCAGGAGGCTGTGGAGTCTCCTTGTCTGGAGCCATTGCAGAGCTGCCTGGACACATTGCTGTGTGAGCTGGTCTAGGTGCTCCTGCTCTGGCAGGGGGGTTGCACTAGATGATCTTTCTAGGGCCCTTCCAGCCCCTAACATACTGGGATACTGTAAATCCTGAAGCAAACCTTCTAGTCATGGTGTGCCTCTCTGCCAAAACACAAGAGGACTTTAAAACCACAGAACTGCAATTCTTTTTAAGACCTATAAATGTGAAGAGACAAACTCCCAGGAATTTTTGACCCTCAGGGAATCCTTGACTAGCCCAGGAGGCAATGAGCATTCTGTCCTCCCAGAGCTTTAAAAACCTGTCCCTTCCATGCTAAAAACAAATCAGCAAGATCTTCATCTCAGAGAGCACTTTCTCTTCTCCTTGTCCCACCCCAAATCCTTGCACAGTATCCCAGAGTTAACACAAATGGCTAAGTGCTCAGTTGTCTTTGAAAGGCCTGTGGGATTTGATAAGCAATTTAGTGGAAATAATCTAAATATGCATAATAAAAGGGGTGGGGGGGAGGAAGGAAGGAAGTGATGTTCTGTTCATGCATCACTTTTATTGTGACAAGTTTTTTCTGCAAATGAAAAATAAAAGTGGGAAAACTTGGAATTGCAGCAGTGTTAAGCACCTCCTGGGATCATTATAATAGACTCTACAATTATTACCTGAGCTGAAGGGCTGCTTTTTTCCTCCTAAAAAACCACAAACCCAAACCAAACCAGCAATAAATGTAATTTCATTGCTCTTCACATGCAAAAAAATCTGCCTAGCATCTAGTGCCAATAGGAAATCAATTGTACATTTCCTTCTAATCCTGCATGGAACTTTACTTGAAGGATTCTGACATCATTCCTGGAGTGTTTTAAAGCTCAATCAAACTTCCAAGTGGTTTGCATCCATTGTGTGACAGGAAGGGAAGTGGAAACATTTTGCTTGGTGTTGGAAGGGAAAGAAAGAAGGAGGAAGGGATTTCCCTCTGGAAGTTTGATTCCATAGTTCCGTAGGATATCATAAGCTTAGAGTCATAGGATCATGGAATCATAGAAGCATTGAATCATAGAAACATAGAGTCATGGAAGCATAGATTCATGGGATCATGGAATCATTGAATAATGGAATTAGTGAATCATGGAATCATAGAAACATACAATCATGGAACCACAGAATCCTAGAATCCTAGGAATATAGAATCCTAGAATCAGGGAATTAGACTCATGGAATCATAGAATCAAGGAATCCTAGAATTACAGAATCAGGGAATCATAGGATTATAGAATCATGGAATCCTAGAATTACGGAATCACAGAATCAGATTCATGGATCCTAGAATCATGGAATAACAGAATCATGGAATCATAGTATCATAGGATCATGGAATCACAGAACCACTGAATCATAGATTCATGGGATCACAGAACCATAGAATAACAGATTCAGGGAATTATAAAATCATGGAATCCTAGAAATATGGAATCCTAGAATTACAGAATCATGGAATCAGATTCATGGAATTATGGAATCATAGAATCCTAGAATTGTGGAATAACGGAATCAAGGAATCGTAGTATCATAGGATCATGGAATCACAGAACCATTGAATAATAGAATCAAGGAATCATAGATTCATGGGATCACAGAATGATAGAATAAGAGATTCATGGAATTATAGAATCATGGAATCATAGAATGCTAGAAATATGGAATTATAGAACCCTAGAAATACGGAATCATAGAATCAGGGAATCAGACTCATGGAATCATAGAATCATGGAATCATATTATCCTAGAATTACAGAATCATGAAATGATAGAATCATAGAATCCTGGAATCAGATTCATGGAATTATGGACTCATAGAATCCTAGAATCATGGAATCACAGAAACATACAATCATGGAATCATAGAATCCTAGGAATATAGAATCCTAGAATCATGGAATCATAGGAACATACGATCATGGAATCATAGAATCCTAGAAGCAGGGAATTAGACTAATGGAATCGTAGAATCATGGAAACCTAGAATTACAAAATCATGGAATTATGGAACCATAGGGTCCTAGAATTGTGGAATAACAGAATCATGGAATCATAGTATCATAGGATCATGGAATCACAGAACCATTGAATAATAGAATCATGGAATCATAGAACGATTGAATAATAGAATCATGGAATCATAGACTCATGGGATCACAGAATCATAGAATAACAGATTCATGGAATTATAGAATCATGGATTCCTAGAATCCCGGCAATATGGACTCATAGCAAAATGATCTACACCATGGACATTTGCTTGCCTTTTCTCTTTTCTTATACTTGGATGTAGTACTTTGAATGCCTTTCCAGCTCCATGCTCCCCCTGAAAGGCTCTCTGGCAAGCAGGGAGAGCACAGCAGGAAGAGGGAAAATAACGAGCAAGAGCACTTAATGACAATTATCCGTGTGTTTATCCACCCTAAGCCTCATGGCCACATTCTCTCCTCTCTCCTCAAGCCACAGCACAGCGACTTTGAGAAGGATTATTAGTGACTTCTGTGCCTACCAACAGGGAACTTCAGCTCCCAAATAAAGTGCTTGACAGGGAGGACATGAAAAGCCATTTAGGCTCTGCCTGCACCTCGTGTTCACAGCACAGGAGCTGGAAGGAGATGGCTTCTTCCCACGTGTCCTAGTTCCATGTCATAGAGATCATAGTCAGTCCTGGAAACTCTGACATCAAGCTTGTCCTTTAGGGATTCTTCCATAAAGATCCAAGTAAAATAAGTGTGTAATTAAGCTATTTAGCACCTTATTAACAGCCAGGATATATAAGGAGAGCTTTGGGTCTTTACCTTCCCTGAAGGTTGAGCACCTGAGCTTGGTGAGGCTCAGCAGCCCAGCTCTGTTCCTCCAGGACTCTGTCTGTTGTGCTTTCCATCTCCATCCAAGAGATGCTGAGCTCCAGGATGCAGCTCCTGAGCCTGAGTCCTGGCTGCTGCTGAGTCCTTCTGCTTGCAGCATCACTGGGGAGGGAGTTGCCATCAAGGGGGGTTGGGTATGGTATAGAGTTTATCTGTGTGTGTATATATATATATATATATA
>VWZO01015420.1:25806-40806 GCA_013396975.1 Bucco capensis
GATATGAACAAGAGCAGGAAGACCAAAAGGCAGTAAAAAGCAAGCAAAAGGAAATTGGCTGCTGCTTTCCCAATTTCCTGTTGGGGCTCTTCAGGTTGGATTGCTCAGGACAACCATTAGGGAGAGGTTTGCAGCTCTGGCAAGCTTTTATTGACCTCTCTGTAAATAGAACATGGCCCAGGAATTAAAGGGGAGGCTCACCACGAAGAAGTTGAGCAGACTTGGCAGCTTCTTGGGAATAAGCAAGAGCAGCGATCAAGAGGAGCGATGGAAAAGGTGCAGGGATGGTGCACAGGATTCCTTTCCATGGAAGCAAGCTTCCTAGGGCTTTCCAGACCAGGATTTACAAGGGTGTTGGGGTGGGGTTTTTTTTTTCCCCCTTCTTTCATGAAAATATCAGCTACAGACAAGCCAGAGTCACAAATGCCAAGCAATCCTCTTGTCCCTCTTCCTGTGCACACACTCAGTGCTGCCACATCCTTGCTCCTGAGGTGGGACATGGATTTTGGGACCACCAAGCTCTGCTCACTCAGCCACAGCTGCAAGATAATGCTCTAAGTACACCAAAAATTCAGCTTTGCACCAAAAAATTGAGCATGGATCATCTCCTTCTCCTGTTTCTCTTTTCTTTCCCTTCCCATTTTTGTTAGCATTAAACAATCATAATTTTAGTTCCATTTTTTTTGAAGAGGAATTGGAACAATTATTACCTTGTTATTGTAATATGATATATTCTATATAGATTCTAGCTGGGATTAAATATCTATTTAATAAAATAATAATATTTTCTGTAATATTATCTATTCATCTATTGTCTATATATTATTAATACTGTATTACTACATAGTATTAGTGTATAATACACATTCAGATAATATAATAATAGACTAGAATACATTTCAACATTATTAATACATCTATATATCATGAATAACTTTTGCATCTTGATACCATTTCTGTATTATTAATAACATTTATGTATGAGATGTGCTGCTATTATTAAAAATACATTATTATAGGTAAATTATAGATATATAGGTGTGATATAGTTATATAGGTATATATAGGTATACATAGGTATAATATAGGTGTTGTATAGGTATAATATATAGGTTCACTATAGGTATATATAGGTATATTATTGGTATATATAGGTATAATATAGGTATTATATAGGTATATTATATAAGTATATTATAGGTATATATAGTTATATATATAGGTATAATATAGGGGTTAAATAGATATATTATAGGTGTATATATAGGTATATATAGATGTTATATAGGTATATTATACAGGTATATTATAGGTATATATAAGTGTATATAGGTGTAATATAAGTATATTACATAGGTATATTATACAGGTATATTATAGGTATATATAGGTGTTATATAGGTATATTATAGGTATATATAGGTATTATATAGGTATATTATAGGTATTATATAGGTATATTATAGGTATGTTATATAGGTATATTATTGGTATATATAGTTATACATAGGTATAATATAGATATTATATAGGTATATTATATAAGTATATTATAGGTATATATAGTGTTATATATAGGTATAATATAGGGGTTATATAGGTATATTATAGGTGTATATATAGTTTTTGTGTAGATATATTATAGGTATATATAGGTATATTAGAGAGATATATAAGTATATATAGGTATTATATAGGTATATTATAGGTATTATATAGGTATGATATATAGGTATATTATAGGTATATATAGGTGTATATATAGGTGTAATATAGGTATTATATTTGTATATTATAGGTATTATATAGGTATATTATAGGCATAGCACATCCTTGACTTGCAATGAACTTCAATTAGTTCAAAAGCAGAAGGCACAAAAATCATTTATTCTACATCTCTAAATATCACCATTTGGATTTGTCCCTCACTTCCCTCCAAAAACTTAACTGCAGGATTCAGGATTTAGATCAGAATCTCCTTGATTAAATCCTGAATCAAAGAAGTTGGAGAAGATCTCGCTATTTGTTTTGCTATTTGGGGTTTGGTTTTAGCCCTGAAGATGTGTACAGAAACTCATTAAAGCACTAAACCAATAATAGGTTTAGGAGGATGCACTCCTATAGTAGTTATTTTGCTGGAAAGAAGTGGGATTTGAGTGGGAATGAAAAGCAACATCATAGAAATACAGAGATGGCCAAAACCCAAGGAAATATGAAGGCAAAAAGTTGTTTTCTCAGTGCCTTCAGGCCCTGACTTGATTCATTTTGTTTGCCTAGTCATGAGCAATTTGGCTAAGTGATAGTTAGGCAGCAACCTTTTGTAAGCCTCTCTGTTGACACTGTGATTGCTTAAATAGCTAAGCTATGCTGATTTCTAGTGGCACATAAGAGAAGAAAGACAAAATCCAATCAAATCAAAACCAAAAAAACCCAAACCAAACCCAAAACAGAAGAGGAAAATCAATTTCAGATAAATCATTTGAAACAAATATGGAGAAGCCAGCTGAAAATTGCTTCCATTTGTCCTGCTCAGAGAAAAGAATGTGTTCTGCAGCTCAAATCCTTTAATCCTTGTAAATGGGATCAAATTTGTATCCCAAGTAATTTCCCATCTAGAGAAAAGCAGGTGTTTAAAAGCTCCTCCTTTCATTGGAGTGATGCAAGGAGACAGTTCTGGAAGAAGGAAACCTATCAGGGAGTCTTCCTTCTAAGCTTATCCTATCAATGAAGGACTATTTAGATATTTGCCCTCATATTTGTTTTTTGGGGTTTGGTGTTTGTTTTTTTCACATTAAGCTGTCCAAAAAATAAGCCTGGAAGTGAGCTGAGATGCTTTTTGGCACCATATCCTGCTGGATAAGTACAGACCTGAAACATCCCTGAGCCAACAAACCAACACCGTTGTCCTCCCCTGGACCTTCCTGGGGCTTTCTGCTGCTGCTGGTGTTAATGCCTCCTTAATAGGGCTCTCCAACTGCTCATTCCTAAACCTTTCTAGTAACACCTTCATCCCCAAAGCTTTCTACCTAACCATTCATAATTATCACTGCAAAATGCTAACTGATCCCAAAGAGGGAGGCAGGGCGATGTCGAGTTAGTTTGTTCTCCTTCTTCAGCTCCCTCCTCCTGCTTCTCTCTGCTGATTTCATAGAAAAATGGGTTGGAGCTATAAAAAAATCTCATCCCAGGTCCCTAGCACCCAAATTTAGGCTCTGCCTCCTCTCACCCTCACACATACCAGGCTTAGCACAGAAAGGCTGGCCCTAAGGAACACTGCAAAAGGTCACAGCAGGAGCCACACGATTAACTCCATTCACCTAACCCTTTCTCAGGGATAAAGATACTTTCCATTCATCCCTTCTCTAGGCACCCAGTCAATAATTTCAGGAAAGATTCCTCAATTACTCCATTCCCTTAAAAGATATCAATATCAGACTGGGGAGAATAATCCTGTCAAAATTCAGTGCAGTCAAGTGGTGACTTTCATGTTGCCTCTTCAGAGGATGCCGAGCCGAGCCTTGCGTTACCATTCCCCTGCCTGCAAAACACAGAGGAAAAGAACAGACAGCACTGGGAGATTCCTCCCCTCCTCCCCCTTCCAAGTCCTCCAGGAAAAGAGAGAGAAATGAAAAGCCCAGGCTTTTCCTTATGTGTTTATCAAGAGTGAGAACAAATCGTTCCTGTTGAAAGGAATGCTCTTGGCACGTGCGCTTGCCAATGGTCCTTGTAGTCCTGTCTCTTTTTGAGCAGCCATGGTCCATGCTGGATGCTGCTTCTGACACAAAAGAGAAAGAAATACAACAAAAAAAACCAACCCCAAAGCTTTCTGGCATGGGAATGCAAATAAATGTGAATTTTTAATTCAAACTTAGATGGGAAGAAAAATATTGGAGTGCCTCCTGATTGTAAGGGAGAATTACTCACTGGAGGAGCCAGCCTGGTGTTAAAAGGTTAGAAGGTCTTCTAAGTAAAAAGCCTGAGGCAAACATGAGTTTGAAGACTGGGGATCCAAATGAAGATTGCATTGAGTGAAATAGTCACTGAGGATAATCTTCAGCCAAAATTGGGTAGAGGCCTGCTCCATGCACATGTGTGTTTTCACTTGGTCAGCAGAGAGGTTGAATTTCTTCTGGAGACCACCAACTTTGCTGGACATGTTTCAGTTCTGAGGGGGGAAAAAAAAAACAGAAAAGACAAGAAAAAAAAAGAAAGAAAATAGAAATGCATTTAACTCATTCTTGCCACGAGTAACATGCACAACCCAACATCTATCTCCACACACAACCATCCAACAGCATCACAACCAGCAGAGCTAACAGGTGTAGCTGCAGGGAGGGTTTAGCAGAGATTTTAATGAGTCTATCTACTGTTTTAAAGACACAAAAACTGATAAAGAGACAAGGATCTCACTCCACAAATCCCTGGGGAATCTTCCAGCTGCCAGCAGCCAGTGGGCATCACTTGAATATTCAGCCAGGCTACCAACAGGTTGCTCATCCTCATCAGCCTGGATTGGCAGTTAGCACACAGAATGCTCCCAATTCCTCTAGAAAGGTCTCCAAAAAGCCACCTGTAGATGAGAAGCTTCAGGTAAAGATCTGAAGACAATGGAGAATCATAAGTTTGGGAAAACTCAGCTTCAAAAGGAAGGAGACAGAGGTTGGTCTGCAAGTTGGAGGTTTGGCAATGTAAATGGGTCAGATTCAGCCTATTTTTTTATGCCCAGAAGGTTCCATCTGAACCTGAGGAAAATGTTCTTAGCTGTGAGGGTGCCAGAGCATTGGCCCAGGCTGCCTAGAGATATTATGGAGCCTTCTTCTGTGGAGATATTCCAAACACACCTGGAGATGCTCCTGGGCAAGCTGATTTAGCATGAGGAGTTGGACTAGATAATCCCTAGAGGTCTCTTCCAACCTCTACTCTCCTGCAATTCTAGGGGTTCAGTTGCAATCAGGCAATGACAAACCTGTGTAGGCCAGTCTCACCTTTGGGAAGAGGATGATTTTAACTGGAAGATGACAGCAATTCCATGGTGATTCCTTAAGGTAGGTCCCATGAAAGAGGAGTTGTGAGGGGAAGGAGAGGAGGGCTGAGAGATGGTGTTGCATTGATGGGTTCCACTCGGTTGGTAACAGCGAGTGGCAGAATGAGAACAGGTCTTAAGATATGATTAAATATAAATTTTATCCAAGGAGCAGTAAAACATTATAGCTTTAGGCTTTTGAAATTCTGTACACATTCTAGGACTCCAAAAATAAAGCTCCAGCTTCTGAAAATTGAATGGCTGCCTTGTCTCACTTAAGCAAGGGCCTCATCTGAGCTACACAAAGTTATTATCTCCAGGACCTACCCAGGAGGATTCAGAAAGGCCACAGAGAAGAGGGAATGGGATGTGCTCAGCTGTCCCCAAAGTGGGAAGCTCCACCTTCACACATGGAGTGCTTCATATTCATATAGCCAGGCTCTGCTCCATGGCATCCAATGGTAGGACAAGAGGGAATGGGAGCAAGTTGGAGCACAGGAGGTTTAGTATTAACCTGAGGAGGAACTTGTTTGCAGTTCAGGTGCCAGAGCACTGGCCCAGGCTGCCCAGGAGCCTGTGGAGTCTCCTTGTCTGGAGACATTCCAGAGGTGCCTGGGCACATTCCTGCGTGACCTTGGGTATCCAGGTTTGAGGATCCTTCCATCCTCTCACAGNATTTATCTGATGCTTCTGAAATGTGACCCACTCACCATATGGGCTCTACCCTCATTTGGGCTGAAACTCCAAGTCAAATCCATGTTATTCCAGATAGAAAGAGAGACTAGAGCCTGCTGAGCCTGGCACAGTCACCCAGCTTCCCTCAGGCATCACTGCTTGGGTGAAAACAAGGATTTTCTTTAGCCCAGACCTTCACAAACTGTCAACCACACTTTGCCTTTTGGAGCTGCACGAGCCTCATTTGATGCTTTTAAAGACTTAGTGACATAGTGGTGAGAGGTTGAGGGTTGGACTCGATGATCTTTGAGGTCTCTCCCACCCTTGCTGGGTACCCAGGTTTGAGGATCCTTCCATCCTCTCACAGCCCACTCTATCAATGTTGACACCCTGATCCATCCAGACTCACTAAAACCAGTTTCTTCTCCCAATTTGGCTGCTCCTAGAGCATTTCCCAACACCTCTCTCTGCTCTCTCTAAAAAACCCTAAAGCAAACACTCCCCTTATCCATCTTTGGCAACTGATTGGATTTGCCACCACGAGTGTATGCTAGGAATTAAGACATTTTGTTTTCATCCCACCCCTACTTCTGCATGAATGAATAACAGTAAACACAGAAAGGAAGAAAATCAACCAGATATCTATTGATTTTCCTTGATTTTTTTGAAATGGTTGTGCAGGAGGTTTTTCCTAACAACAACAGAGCTAGGAGAGTGAGATCATCCTAATTTAAATCAGTGTGCATCCTTTAGCTGGTAAGAAGCACCCATATTAATTAATTCCTGCTCTAATTGCCATGAAGAATTATTCTGGGAGAAGAAAGTAAGGTGCAAAGCAACCTACTATTTACAAGTAATCCCAAAAAGTAACAATAAATATTCAACATGGCCTTTTTGAAGCCAGTTTGGAATAAGCTAGCAGGACAAAGTCATTTATAGAGAAGAAAAAAAAAACACCCAAGCAAGCTAATGATTTCTGTATTTTGCTGCTGGTAAAGAATTGAAGGGGGAGCTGATTTGAATCTTCCTTCAATCTCCCATCAATAAAGCAGAGACAAGGCAGATTGGAAAGCTGATCTGGGAGAGGCATGTTTTTATAATTGCTTTTTCCCCTCAGGCGTTGGAAATCCAGAGGGTGACCGGTGCCTCCATCAGGAGCAGGCCAAGGGGCCCAGGCACAAACCCTGAGACACACAGGCATTTGTTTGTGCTTCTCATCTCTCATTTGGGGTGGGGGGATGAGAAAACTCTTTGTCCCTTTCCTGTGTTGTCCTCTCATTAAAAGGGAGAGAGATGTGAAATATTTATGCAACCTTTAGGTTAAAAAAAAAACATTGTGGCTAAGCTTTGTGAATCGGGAATCTGGGTAAAGATAGAGAGGAAAATGTTGTCTCTTTTTTCATAGAATCCTAGGATTGTCACAGTTGGAAGAGACTTTCAAGCTCCTCTAGCCCCAACTCCCCTGCCATGGGCAGGGACACCTGGCACTAGAGCAGCTTGCTCCCAGCCCTAAAACTGCTAGGGATGGAGTTGCCATCACCTCTCTGGGCAACCTGGCACAGTGGCTCAGCACCCTCCTGGGGAACAACTTCTGCCTAACAGCCAACCTAAATCTCCCCTCCTCAAGCTTGGATCCATTCCCCTAGTCCTAGCACTGCCTGACATCCTAACAAGTCCTTCCCCAGCCCTGCAGATGCTGGAAGGCCACAAGAAGGTCTCCTGGGAGCCTTCTCTTCTCCAGACTGAACAATCCCAACTCTAATAACAATCTCAAACACTTTTCTTTGTCTTAATCTCATTTGGGAAACTTTCTGCAATATGGAACAATTCCTAAAACAAATCTAGGGAAAAGTGTGTGCACTCCACTTGTTTGTTAGAATGATTTGCAGACATTCTCCTGGTGAAGGAGGAAGAAGCAAACCCTGACCTCTCTCTAACACATCCACTTGCCAGCCAATCTTCTCTTGGAAAAAAAGGAGCATTGGTAAGCATAACTCTGCCCAGCAAACATCCAAATTATGCTGTATTAAAGGAGATATAAGGAAGGAAAGTGCTACCAAGGGATAAGCCTCATGGAAAAAACCAATTCAAGTTGCACAATATTTTGTGTTCTCCAAGTGACATGCCTTTCCCAAGCAGGGCTCTGGTGCTGTGTCAATCTGATTTATGAAGGCAAAGCCTAGAGTGTGTGCCTGGGCTGTAAGAGGGCAGTAGTGCATAGCACTGAGATGTTTGTGTGTGTGTTTTCCCTTTGCATTCCAATGTGCAGCTCCAAGCCTGATGAATTCATTGCTACAGACTTCAAGTGCTTTTTCAGAGCACAACACTTATGCTCTAGACACTTCACCAACTTCATTGTCCTTCTCTGGACACACTCCAGCACTTCAATGTCCTTCTAGGAGTGAGGAGCCCAAAACTGAATGCAGTATTTGAGATGAAGCCTCACCAGTGCCAGCCTCAGAGCTGAGAGGAGAGCAGAAACCTGCAGAAGAATCAGGTGGCATAACCAGAATAACACAGTCCTGGATTTCAGGGGCTAAACCCCAAAGCTTAAGGCAAGAATTGATAATTAAAGCTCTTTCAGCACTTCACAGATACCAACTGTGCAACCTTGCTCTACAGCAGAACCTTCTTAGCCCAAATATTCTCCCTCAGAGACATCCATAACTCATTCTGGGGCCAAAGCCTGCTTAGGGTGCTAGTCACATACACAGAATCATTAAGGGTGGAAAAGACCTCTAAGATCATCAAGTTCATCCACCTAGTCCCACCAGGAAGGCAGAAGGCTGTATTAAAGCATCACCTGCCCTTTGTGAGTATCCCAGGATGTCAGGGCTTGGAAGGAACCTAGAAAGCTCATCTAGTGCAACCCCCCTGCCAGAGCAGGATCACCTAGACCAGCTCACACAGCAATGTGTCCAGGCAGCTCTGCAATGGCTCCAGACAAGGAGACTCCACAGGCTCCTGGGCAGCCTGGGCCAGTGCTCTGGCACCTGAACTGCAAACAAGTTTCTCCTCAGCTTAATACTAAACCTCCTGTGCTCCAACTTGCTCCCATTCCCTCTTGTCCTACCATTGGATGCCATGGAGCAGAGCCTGGCTCCATCAAGGCCAGACCTCACCACATACAGCTGTCCTGCCACCTGTGAGCAATCCAGCTGCATGCTGGAAGCCTGAAACCAACTCAACTTTTCATTTGAAGCAGAACTGACTATTCCAATGAAGCTAGACCCTCCCATCTCCCAGGATAACAGAGGGAAAACTCCCCTCTGAGGAGTCAACAACTCAGAGTAATGTAAAGACATGAATATTAAAACTCCACACACACTTTACCAAGGAGAATTAGCTGCAAGGTGTAGAGCTGCTGCTCTGGTGACAGCACACTTTCCCCCAGCCCAGGCAGCCTTCCCTTTACACTCAATATCATTAAACCCCATTTGGGTGAAGAGCATCACGACCACATCTTGCTGACCCTGCCCAAAGGTGCCTTGTGCTGCATAAAGTAGCTGCTTCCTTGGCCAGAAACATAATGCAAATGGACAGTAAATCACTTGATTTCAAGCTTGCAGTTGTTTGTTTGGCATCTGATTATAACCTGCTCATTGACCTTGTGTGGTAGGTGATGGGACAAGCTCTTAGAGGATTCTCTGGGAGACACAAGCACTGCAAACAGCAAAAGCTTTTAAAACTTTGCCAAGTTAAGTAAAAAAACAAACAAACAAATAGATCATCTCCTCCTGGGACTAGAGGCAATGGGCTGAGGGAGCTGGGATTGTTCAGCCTGGAGAAGAGAAGGCTTCAGGGGAACTACTAGTGACCTTCCAGGACCTAAAGGGAACTTCCAAGCAGGCTGCAGAGGGCCTGTTTGCAAAGGCCTGCAGGGAAAGGACAAGGGGCAATGGATTTAAATTGGAGAGGAGTAGATTTAAACTGGATATTAAGAAGAAGTTCCTCCCCACGAGGGTGGTGGAACACCGGCCCAGGTTGCCCAGGGAGGTGGTTGAGTTGCCATCCCTGGAGGCATTGCAGGTGAGGCTTGCCAGGGCTCTGGGCAAGCTGCTCTAGTTGGGGATGTCCCTGGCCACTGCAGGGGGGTTGGACTAGATGAGCTCCAGAGCTCCCTTCCAACCCAAACCAGGCTAGGATTCTAGGATAAACTAGCCCACAGGAAATTCCATCTTAATATGAGGAGGAACTTTTTTCCTTTGAGGGTGATGGAGCACTGTGCCAGGCTGCCCAGGGAGCTGCTGGAGTCTCCATCTCTGGAGAGATTCCAAACCCAACTAGACACTGTGCAATCTGCTCTAGGTTCTCCTGCTCATGCAGGGGGGATTGGACTAGATGATTTCTAGAGGCTCCTTCCAACCCCTAAAATCCTCTGATTCTGTGATTCTTCTCCTGTAAACACGTGTGTGGCCCTTAATAAAAGTGCTGGAACCAAAGGGAATACCTGAATGAGAAGGAGTTTTGCAGGGCCAGGGCTTGTTGCTGGAGGTTTGTCAGAAGGGAGCTTGTCAAACCAACTGCAGACTGATAGCTGCTCTATTTCCCCTTATTATCATCCAGCAACAACATACTTGTCGGAACAAAATAAAAATAAGTCCTCTTTGAGGCCTCCTCTCTTTGCCTTGACAGCAAGCTGGGGGTTTTTAAGCCAAGATTCCAGATTGTTTTTGGTGAAAACATTTCCACTTGTCTGAAAGAGTCTATATAATGGATATGTGATAGCAGTAATGCAATGCTGAAGTAATCTCGGGAGGCCTGTGGCCTCTCAGGGGATCTCCTGCTGCACCGGCTACTCCACACAGCAGCACAAGCAAATTGCTATTCTAACAATATGGAGAATGCCTCCCCGATTTGTACCTCACAAAAAAAAAACAACCAACCCAGCCCTCATTTATAATTCAGCTGGTAATGTGTGCTTCCCTCCCAGGAAAGCTTTTGGCTGGCAGTGGGAAATGGAAGTGACAGTTTGGAAGGCTTCAGCCGGCAGCTGAGCGGCCGATGCTGTGGCACCAGCTTGCTGCTGGTGGGATGGGCAAGATCCCATAAAAACAACCCAAACCTAAACCATCTTCAGCTAGAAAACAGTTTTGCTATGTATCCTCCCACCCACTCTGTGCTAACTCTGAAATTCAGTGTCATAGAGAAAAATAAAGTGAGTTAGGAAGTCTCTCTGGTGGATGGTGAGGTTTTGTGACCCACGGCAGCACACAGAGTGCCAGGGAGAGGGTGGAATAGCTCACAGTACTCCTTCCTGTGAAGCTGAACATCTCTTCAATCCCCAAATTAACCTAGAGGATTTAAAGCACTGGATGAGTGGGAGCACCAGGGTCCTGGTGGGATCCTCCTGCCACTAGACAAGGTCTAGAAGTACTTGGGTGAAGCCAATCAAATTGAGATTAGAGGGTTTTTCCATTCCAGAAATGAAAAGCACTGTGTGGAAAGTGAAACAAGCTTCATTTTAGTAATAAATGAACACCAGGGCAAGTGCTGAAAACTTTTTTGCTCAACATAATTGTGACCAAAGCAGCTGGAGACATTGGGCTCCAAGGAGAGGGAGCTTGTGGGGCAGGGACCCATGACTGTCTCTCTCTTTCCAGGTACCCCCCATGTCTGAGCAGAGCCCTTTGAGCTGCACAAATTGCCTTGCAAACCTGCTTCAACTGCTCAGGAAAAGAGATGACAACTCCCAGATTTCACAGGCATTAGCCAGCTATGTCCCACTTGTCTTCTTTAATCTTAGCAGCCCAGGCAGAGAGGTGAGAGGACAGGTAGAGACATCCAGCAGCCCAGTTGGTGCTGACAGAAGAGAAAGGGCTAGAGCAAGCAGGCAAATCAAACCTGCAACAACCCCTGAGTTTTCCAAGGGGAATGACAGGAGCTAGCCCTGTGTTCTGTCTCATTCCAGTGCATCCAAACAGCATAACATTATTTTCCAGGGGAGTTAATGGGGTTCCCAAAGCTGCACCAGAATCTGGCCCTGAACTTAACCATGTGAAGGATGCAAATTTGACATGGAGGACATTTATCAAAGCTCAACCTAACTGCTCAGTCATTTTACTGACTCCTGGCATAAGGAAAAGAATTCCATTTTAGACTCTGTCTGTAATTCACAAAAAAGGGGGGGGGGAGTGGGGAGAAAAACAGAGTAAAATCTATTCCTTGAAGAGAGATGCAAGTTTCTCATTTATATTCGATCTGGGATGAGATTGGGTAAAGGCAGACCCTTCCACAAAGTGAATATTAGAGTGAGGCCATAACATTTTACTAACAGGAATTCATAAGGTGACCCTGGAGATCAACAATAAAACAAAATTCCATAATAGACTTAAAGAGCAGAAAAAGCCTTCGGTGTTTCTGTTGTCTCCCCAAATATGTTTCACTTTGTAGAGGGTTGGGTTTGGTTGGTTTTTTTTTCTAGGTGAATATTTCCCCATCATCTTTGCTGGGGGAAAGGTTAAAATAACACTTGCACCCACCTAAAAATGAGGAAGGATTGGTGCTGGGTGCCCGTGAGCTTTTTGACAGCTGGCTTGGTTTTTATCCTGTCTCTTCCAGAGAGGATTTCCCCATCCCTATCAAAGGTAGGGTAAATTAAACAAATGATGAACTAGGCAGTGCTGGAATCCTTTGTCAAATTGGAGAGCCAGCTTTGGAAGAAACCTTTTAATGCTCCATCTCCCTGAGGTGAAATGCCAGCCTCCAATTCAGGTCTCTTTCAGTTGCCCTTGCCACTTCCAAACGTGTCTGGAAACAGCTCTGCAGATGGCCTCCTATGTTTTACAGGAAATATTACTTAAACATTGGAAAGGATCAGATTTCTCCTGCTAGGAATTACAAATCTGGATTTCATTTGCCCTTTCCCCNCCCCAAACCCCAAAGCATGGGAAAAAAATGTGACTGTTCTATATGACACAAAGGAAATTTTGCTTTCTTTTATGCCACTCAGATTGGAAAATAAAGGATAAATGCAACCTGGTTAACTATGTCCTTTTCTTCCTAGAATATAGGGGCTAATCCAAAAGATTTCCCCAAAGCATCAAAGCTTTTTATATATATATATATATATATGCTATGGTCTGGAAAACATATTGAGGCCCATTTCTATTTTTCCTCTTCTTCTTGTGAGTGCAAAAAGAATAATAAACTTTTCTTTCAGCTTCTCAGAGAGAAGTTTCCTCAAACATTTGAAATGTTTCTTACATATTGACCTTGGTTTATGTATTCTGCAAAGATTCATTAAGCTTATGGGGGTTCTATTGTCAGGAAAATGGTTAGCATTAGTAAAACACACAATTAAAATAGTAGCAGGTGATGTCAGTTTTAGTAGAGTTGACATTAATGACCTGTTCATAAGGGGCAATTTCCACACTAATGTCATGTTCTTTAAATGGAAATGGCCAGGAATACACATTTTCCATGTAAAATAAGCCTTTTTCTAATTCATTAAATTCCCTTTCCCCCTATATTTAAGTAGACACCTTTCCAAGAGGGAGTAGAATTCCAAATAAAGACATAGGAAATTAAAATCAAGGTTCCCACAACTAGGCTAGTTAATATTCATATTCAGGAAAAGATCCATAAACTCTTTTTTTCTTCTTTTTTATTAACAGAGGAAGTAAACTCCCCTTGACAGTCTTTTTTTCCCCAGCCCTGTTCCAGAGCCAGTGTGCAACAACTGCCTTTGTTTCAGGCTGGAATTAAATGTCCTTGTGTAAGAGCTAGGCAGAGATACATGCAGGAGGATGTTTCTGCCATGACCCATCTCTTGACCTGGGCAGAGACTAGTGCCTGAATCCCTAGAATGGTTGATTTAGATCTTCCAGAGCCCTTGGGTTCATAGCCCATGTGGTGCTGGAGCCATGGGCAAAGTGGTGCTGGAGCCATGGCCAGCACAGTGTTGTTTTCCCTTCATTGCAACAGCTGCTTAGCTGAAATCACCACTTGGTTTTCCAGGAGATGGATATGCTGGGAGAGCAGGGAAAGAGAGGCAGAAGGAGTGTCTACTTAGCACCCCAAAAGATGCATTGTCTTCTTCCTGCATCGTCTTCTTCCAACACCTCCATCCCCTGCTTGGCCACTGCTGGGTCATTCCATCCTAAAGGTTCACCCTGGAGTATCTCAGTATGTCAGGGGTTGGAAGGGCCCTAGAAAGCTCATCTAGTGCAACCCCCCTGCCAGAGCAGGAGCACCTAGACCAGCTCACACAGCAATGTGTCCAGGCAGCTCTGCAATGGCTCCAGACAAGGAGACTCCACAGGCTCCTGGGCAGCCTGGGCCAGTGCTCTGGCACCTGAACTGCAAACAAGTTCCCATGGTACCCTCCTCAGCACCTCCCTACACCAGCAGCTCTCCATCAACAGCATTTTCTTTTTGAACACTTCCAGGGATGGTAACTCCATCACCTCCCTGGGCAGCCTGGGGCAATGCTTGAAGAACACTCTGGGTGAAGGAATTCTTCCAAAGATCTAATCTGAAGCTAGGGGCAAAAAACCTAAGGTCAAACAGCGCTGAACCATACCCTTGTGTCCTCTGACACTGAACTCCATCAGCAAAGCACACAACCTACACAGAATCCTAGAATCCTAGCATGGTTTGGGTTGGAAGGGAGCTCTGGAGCTCATCTAGTCCAACCCCCCTGCAGTGGCCAGGGACATCCCCAACTAGAGCAGCTTGCCCAGAGCCCTGGCAAGCCTCACCTGCAATGCCTCCAGGGATGGGAACTCAACCACCTCCCTGGGCAACCTGGGCCAGTGTTCCACCACCCTCGTGGGGAGCAACTTCTTTCTAATGTCCAGTTGAAATCTACTCTTCTCCATTTCAAAACCATTGCCCCTTGTCCTTTCCCTACATGTGCTGGGTGCCACTGGCAGGCTGGGCAGATGCAAGGCAGTGGCACAATCACAGAATCATTAAGGTTGGAAGAGACCTCTAAGCTCATCAAGTCCAACCATACCTATGCCACTAAACCATGTCCCAAAGTAGAGCATCTAAATGTTTCTTAAACCCCTCCAGGGATGGTGACTCCAGCACCTCCCTGCCAGCCTATTCCAAGATGCCATGCCAGCAACTCGATTGGCATCAAGGGGCCAAATCCAACATTTTACCAGCCAAACAGGATCAGTTGTCACCACCTCCCTGTCCACTCCTCCACTCTCTCCCCTGCTCCTAAAAAGCAGTTTTCTTTCCTCAAGTTGTCCTTATTTTCATGGTAATGACTCGAAGGCAAAGCAGCCTGGATCTATGACTGCCTGCCTATCCAGTGGCATGGATCTGCCAAATAATTTGGCACTGCTCAC
>VWZO01015420.1:45806-47063 GCA_013396975.1 Bucco capensis
AGGAGAAGGTGCTTAAGATGCTTACAAGAGAGAAGGTGTTTAAGAAACAGAGATGCTCTCCTTAGGGCCATGGTTTAGTGGTATGGTTGGACTTGATGAGCTTACAGGTCTCTTTCAATCCTAATGATTCTGTGCCTGCTAGCAAAGTCTCCCTCTGGAAGAACAGAAAGACCTTTGGGGATAAAGAGAGGTGCCAAAAGGTTGGCCTCTCCCAGCTGGGTTTGGATGTGCCTTGCACATCTCACACACCACAAACTAGTGAACTTCATGTGCTGCTTGCACCAAATTGATGTCAAACACCATGTGCCTGCAGCCTAGTACATTCAGAAAAGTCTTTAATGAAGCACTAAGCATGTATTGAACTTCACTTCCTTCCACTGCAGCTGCTCCAAGGTTTTCTTTATTGTCCAACCCCGGAGGATGATGGCGAAACCAAAATTGCCATGAATGTCAATTGCAGCTTCAGCTCATTTTGATGACAATGACTTCTCTTCTTTATGAGGTGCATAATGAACCGGACCACAGCCTTGCCAAAAGCCATGACAAGCTCCAAGCATGCCCCAGTGACTCTGAGAGCTTTCTGTACCCAAGGTTTAAAGAGAGAGTTGCCTGCAGCCAGCGCAGATGAAGAACTCAGCTCCCCCAGCCACAAATGACTCTTTTGTTTTACATTCTTTTTTTAATTAGCCTCCTTTTTTTTTTTTTTTAATGACCTGAGTTAATAAGTGTCAAAAGGTGCAAAACACAGCAGGACTTGGTTTTTAAAAGAGAGCATTTGCCTTTCATCTCCTAAAGTGAAGCAAGTGCCCCTCTGGAAAGAGCAGCTTCAGCTCTCCTAGCGTGGGGTGGGAAGGGTTTGCTGGGGACACTGAATTCCTCAGCTCAGCCTCACTCTGCACACCTGCCTGGTGATGATCCTGTGCTTCTTTGTCCCAGCACCTCCCTGAATTTAAATGCTAAAGCATTGATTTAAACACACACAAAAAAAAACCCCAAATACATCTGAACGCTTCTCTCTTTCCTGAAGTTCCCACGTCAAGCCTGACACCTAAAATTCTGTTGAGAAAAATCCATCCACTGCCACTAACCAGGAATAAAGGATCCTGCTGAGAGCAGTAGGAATCCTTTCTTAATTTGCCCTCAATTTAGCAAGAAGGCTATATTTTACTTTTGATGCAGCTAGGTTTTCCCACAGGCAGCTCATCCCAAAGAAGTGGACCAAAAAAAACCCACCACATTCCTCCTGTTTTCCCAGAA
>VWZO01015420.1:57549-82129 GCA_013396975.1 Bucco capensis
AAATATTTATTCTATTATATCATATTTATGATAAAATAACCATCATAGTTTATACTGATATATTATATAAATATAATATAGATAAATATAACATAATAAATATAACATGTATAATCTTGTTTCTATATGTGTGTCTATAAGATGAATACATCTCTATTAATACAAACCTCCCCCAGCCCCTCTGATGTGAGCCAGAGTAGCTGTTTAGTGGCAGAGGGCTGAGGGTGGCAAGGCCTGAGACTGAGGCACTGAGGAGGATTTCTCCTGTCCCTCTCCTGCCTTCATCCCCATGCTGCTCCTCAGGAGGGTGAAGCTGCTCCAGGGAATTCCCCTAAAGCCACCAGTGCCTGCTCTGCCCGTGGGGAGACATCTCCTGTGTTCAGTGCTCATTACACTCCATTCTTTCTATTATCCTATTGGGCTTTACACCAGGAGTAGAGGCACTTGCTCCTCTTAGAAACTCGCAGACACCAGGAGAATTTGCTTGATTGCTCATGAGAAAGGCAAGGGGTTTTGTTTTAGTTGTTGCCCTCATCTGGCACTTGCTTGCTGTGGTCTGCTATTAAGCTCTGCAGCTCTCCATAACACACCATATTAAGCAGGCAGGGACTTTATGATAGGATCAGTATAACTTTTCATGTCTGGTGTACTCCTAAAGCCTAGGCTAAAAACACCTTTTTTTCCCCAGAATATGAAACCTAATCTCTTGGTGCTAGCTGCATTATTTAAAGAGGGGCAATGTGGTTCATAACTTTACATTTATTGCATACTTTTAAGCCACTTGACCCATATAAATATTACTATAGAGTTGCCCTCACTTATTAAATTCTTATTGCTTATAAAAAGGGCAGCAGGAAGTATATACTCTATAAGGCTAAGGTGTGGTGTTTTTGAAGGGGGAGAGGGAAGAATAAAAAACAAAGGAGGAAGGCTGGAAACACACAATGTGGTTTGATCCTGGCCATAGCCTGCAAGTTACTACTTTTGTTGGTTTTTTTTCCTCTGGCTGAAAGCAACACTTCAGCCAGAAATGTTTTATTTACTTGATTTTCTTATTAATTCGTTTATTTTTTTTTATTTATTGAACAGACTTTTTAATTCATTTTTACTATTTAAACATCCAGAAGCAGTCACCAGCAAGAGCAAGGAGGTTCCTACCTTCTTGAAGCCAAAGTGGAACCCTCACCTCTTAAATCCTTCGCAGGAACTTCTCAAGCTTTAGGAGAGTCAAGGCCAGCTTAAAAACAAGATAAAGAGTTTTAGCTGCAGCTCCCACACACCCAGGAGAGCCAAGACAATAAGAAAATACACTGTTTTTAGGGCTATTTTGAGATGCTTCTCCTAGGCTGGTGTGGTCCAAGCCAAGCCCTTGCTCAGGGCTCAGTTTTGCTCTCTCACACGTGGGCCTGGCTGACAGCGAGGAGGACAACACATTAACATAGGTAATTTTACTTCAGAGTTGCTCAGGGCAGAACCTCTAGACCTTGAGGTTAGTGCTGTCAAAGGAGGACCTTTTTCTTCCTGTCACTTCTTTCAGAGATGAAGGGAAAAGATTTCCCTTAGCCTACAGCATTTAGCGTGCAAAGGCTGCGAGCACAACATTTTGAAACCCTGGAAATCATGAAGCCAGCCTGTGACCTTCCATTTCAGTGACAGTACAGCAATCCCTTGAGCAGCACAGGCATCCTCTGATATTTGGAAAAGTGTCATGTTTTCTTTACAGAGAAAACTGTCAGATTGTTGTTGGCATAAAATGCAACACTTCCCGGAGTTGTGATTTTTCCTTGTTTGCTACAAAAAAAAAATAAAAAATAATGTCACCTGGGCAACTGAGCAATTTTTGTGTGGTGGGTTTTTGGTGTGTTGTGGGTTTTTTTTTCCTCTTTTCTTTGCTTAGAGCAACTTCCCACTTATGATATTCAAATGGAGTTGGGGATTGATACCTTAAAGCTGTGCTGAAAAGGAGAGGCAATTACAGACATCTAAAAGTCCCCCCTGAAAAAAGCAGTTTAGCTAAAAGCTGCAGCCCCCCACGACAATGGCAAGTTAAACACAACCCTTTAGATATCATTTGCAACCTCTTGATGTGCCAGGAGGTAATTCTCCAGCAGGAGGAAGAAAAAAAAAGGGAGATGTGGGAAAGAAACAGGCTCAGATAAATGAGATGCTTCCCCCAAAATAAGCAAGTGAAAAAAAAAAATCAACCACAAGGAAAAACAAAATGCTCAGCCTGAAGCAATAAGTAGAGCTGCCTGGAAAAGTGTGGGGCTTTTAAATCATCCTTACACTTCCAGCTTCAAGTACAAAAGGATTTTAATCTTAGCTAGCATAGCCTTATTAGAACATTGCCTTTTATTGGGTGGGGGGAAACTTTAACCTTTAGGTCAGGAGGATTGCTTTGCTTTAAATAGCAGAGTTTCCCCCCCCTTTTTTATTTTGTTGTTGACATGAAAGCAATTAATCAGAGGCTTGATAATTTTGAATGCTGCCAACTTTGAGTTGGGAGGTATCACTTCTTTATTTTTTGCACAGCTCAAGGGAAGAAAATCATATTTACCTTCAAAAAACAAAAGACTCCAAAGGGTTTCAAACCAAGGCAAAATTAACTCTTTCTTTACACAGCAGTTAGGAAAGTTAACTCACCACCTTAAATCATGTAAACTTGAAGCAGCTGATGATCTTCAAAGTCTATTTCACCAAAAAGGAGCAGAAGAAATGCTGGAAGAGTCGAGGCTTATTTAGCATTTTCTGTGAGGTTGCTTTGCTGAGGATGTCTTAATGGAAAATGAAGTAGAAAGTGTTCACCTTTGATCTGCAGAGAGGAAAGAGAACTGTGTTTATTGCTTGCTTGTAAGTAGTTAATGATCTCAGGTTTGAGGTGTGGGTGTAAAACAGAAACAAACTCAAGCAGACACATGGCTCTCTGTCTGGCTAGATATGTTTATCTCTAAATATTACAGAGATTTGCTACCCAGATGCAGAAACAGAATCATTACTTATCAACAACCAAAAAAAATCCTTTTTAAGGCAAAAAAGAGCCTTATTGTGTTTGAAGCTGTAACAGGGAAGAAAAAAAAACCCTGTCCTAAAATGCTATCTATTTAGCAGAACACTCTCCTTCATTTAGGAACTCTGCCTTTTAAATGAACAAGCAGATGAGTTGTTTGGTGGTTTTGTTGTTTTTTTTTAACAGCTTTACATGTTCTTGCAAAAATATGTCAAACAAACTAAAGAGAAGGTCTCCTAATTACTCATCAAACAGCCTCCAGTCAGCAGGGAATGCAGCTGGAGTGATATGTTGCACTAATGTTAGGGCAGACCCGAAATATTTCCTCCTGGAAAAGAAGAGGAGCAGCAGGAGCAGCAGCAGCAGCAGCAACACCTCGCTCAGTCGCATTGCCCGTGGGCTCCATCCTGCCAGGATGCTGAGCACATCAGCATAGCCAGGTAGGCAGTGAGGAGCTTCAACTGAAGCCTGAGCATCAGCCTTTTATGTGGCAAAAATGATGTTTTTGGCACTGGAATAGGGATGTGAAAGTGCTGCGATGTAGCGAGCGAGCGGGGAACAAAGTTACATATTCACACACTCTCATTATTATTATTATTATTTCTTTCCTTCTTTCCAGAATTATCTACAATTCCACAATGAAACAATAGGCAATATTCCTGGTGGCTTTTCATGTGGCATTGTTTTTAGAGCCCAAATATTAGGGAGAGGAGAAAAGTCACCAGGAGGCATATTTAAGACTATCCCTTCTAACCAAGCTCCTCACTTCTCTCCCCGTTGGAATTCACATGAAATTAAGAATACTGCTGAATTAGTGGCTTTCCTTTCACATACAGCACAATGTCATCTGATAGTATATATATACAGATTTTTGCTGGCATAGTCATCCCAGGGAAATTCCTTATTGCTGTAGAATTCTTCTAAGGCAGGGCCCTTTTAGCCTGCTCTCCTTCTTCAGCCAAAACTCTGACTCACTTCAAATGGGATTTTATTTTCGTTCTTTTCTTTTTTTTTCTAGGCAACAGCTCTGGCATAAAGCTGATGGTTTGTAACTCTTCATGTCTCCCCTAAAGGGAGCAAGTGATGTTTGGCATCTCCCCAGCACAAGGTTCATTTTTTTAAAGGTATATTGAAGCCGTGCGTATCGTAGCGAGGAGTGAGTGTGGCAGGGCTGAGAAAAGCCACAGCCTCAACTGCTCTGACATTCAGCTTCCCTCCTCTGGCAATTCTTACATGGGAGACAGCTCAAGCTGGAGGATCTATTCCCTCCCAATAATTATCCTGATGGGCACCCCAAGAAGTGCAGAGAGACTCAGGCTGATGGCTGCACCACGGCCGAGAGCAGCATCTGAACCACTCTCTTCTCATTCATGCTCTAATTCATGTTTTCATGCTCAGAAAGAAAACCACCACCCAGCAACTACTTGGGTGGACTTAGGATTCTTGGGTTGCTCTCAGACAGATGGCTTTTTGTTGTTGTTGTTGAGTTTCCTCCCCCCCCCCCCCCCAGTTTGCTTTCAGTTGTATCACCACTGGTTTAGTACTTCCATCGGATTGTTTCAGACAAGTAGGAGGATTCTTAGTCATGCTCCTTGAAATTCATTCCAGAGTGTTATTTGTTACCTCTCTCTAAAGTGCAAATATGTTCAGGACAGAGGTGCAAAGAAGAAAACAGCCTCAGCAGAATCTGCTTTTGCAGCAGCTCCTGCAGGGTCCTTAAATAACTTCTCTCCAACGTGGCAATATTTCAATATTCTGCTAAAAGATCCTTGTTAACAGAAAGGACCCTGGATCTCAGAACTAGCTTTTGATTACAAATCCCAGGGATGTTTGTTCTGGAGATGCAAAAGGAAACTTCTGCTGTCTTGGCTTTTTGGGGGTTGGTGTTGTTTTGTTGGTTGTTTTTTTTTTAAGGTAAATGTTTGATGGGTTGTGTTTTTAAAACTACATATATTTGCTAAATGCAATTACCTACCTTCTACTAGCAGAACTTTTATTTTCTTCCTTTAGAGTAACATATAGATCTGAAATTCCAAGGGTTTCTGGTGCTTTTCAGCTGTCACCTCAAGTCAAAATCATGGAGTTCAGCTATAAAAAAAAAAAAAACCCAAAAGAAAAAATTATATCTAATAAATTTAACTTGACCTAACTGAAGGTATTTTTGACATTCAAAGAAAAAAAAATCCTATGCGTGTGCTCTCCACACATCTTCTCACTTCCATTTAGACCACACCAAAAAAAAAACCAACAACCAACAAACCAAAATGTGAAGTTGAGACTCTGCTAAATCTGTGCCCGACGCTGCTTCTGAGCCTAGACTTTGAGAGGCTGCAAAAGACACTTTGCAACCTCACAGGCCATAAAAAAAGCCACACCAACTGCTATCCAATACTACCTAGAGATCCACATGGATTTCTAGGTATTGTTTGATCGTGGAGGGACACCCCAGCCCCATTCAGCATCACCCCTTGTGCTGTCCCAACCTGCACCCAGCGCAGCTCGATCCGCTGAGCTCCTCTTTGAGCTCTTGCCGGGCTCTTTTCTAGACCCAAGTAAACTTTCCTACTCCGTTTCAAATTTAATCCATGTTTTGTTGTTGTTATTGTTGTTTTGCAGCCTTTTGTAGATTGAGTCTTTTGTTAAGAGAGAGGACGTCTTGTTTCCCCAAAGCCACGGCGAGAAGGAATCGCTGGCATCAGAGTGCCACCAAAAGGCAGCACAAGCAACCAGCAGGCAGGCGCTGACCTTTGCAGAGACAGCTAAGGTTATGCACATAACATTTGCTTGTTTACTTTGCAAAATAAGCAACGAGTTGGAAACTCCGAGCTTAGCAAGCGTCTCGCTACACCTGAAAAGCAACACTGACAACAGCAACAGCAGCAAAACCCCGTGGTTGTTGCTGTTTGTTGTTGGGGGGGGGTGGGGGTGAAGCGGGTGCGTGGAGGCTGTTGGCTGTGCCGCTTCTCTATCTATCATGATGCAACTTTAATAACGTTAGGCAGGGCTGCTCAGAAAAAAAAAATCACAGCTGTAGCTGGAGGCAAAAGTGTAAAAAAATGTATAAAAATAAAAAATAAAAGGAAAGAAAGAAAGAAAAAGGGGAAAGAAAAAAAAAAAAAAGAAGGCTAAAGCGAGGTGCTTCTCTCCCAAGCCTCACCTAGCGAGCTGAGTATTGGCTTATGCGTGAGAATAAGCAAACGAATCGATCGCTGCAGTAGGTTGATGGCCACTGGTCGGGTTGATGGATATGATGGTAAAAAAAAAAGTCCAGATTGGTTCACAGTGGACCTCAAACCATGTCAGCTAAAACCAAAGAGACAAAAAAAGTGACAGCTGCGGAGAGTACACTGCAGGCAGTCAATGGTTCCTGTGATTTATTGTTCCATCTGCCTCGCCGCTGTGAGGACAAGTTCCCCCTGATTTGGTTAAAATGAAAAGGACCTCAGAGAGCACGACGTGTTTTTTGAAAATGTGCAGAAACTATGTTTTTTTCTTTTCTTCTTTTTTTTTTTTTTTTTTACTTCTTGATTTATGTGCCTTTCCCTCTCCATAATGTTTGCACCAATTGTTACCCAATAATGCTTACTGAAAAATGTGAAGCTTCCCAACCGCTAAAGAAATCCTCCAGACTGCCCCCACCCCTCCACCCCAGCACAAAAAGAGAAGAAAAAAGAAAGGAAAAAACCCACTAAAAAAAACCCCACACTCATAAATAACCTATTCTGTCAAACCCAAGCCAGAAAACTAGTTTGTCTGTTTTTTAACCTTCCTGCTTTCCAATTAAGAGCAGCGTTTCGGAGCCGGCGAAGCTGCCAGACTGCGAGGTGGTTAAAAGCCAGGCTGGCAAGGGGTGCTGTGGAACCAGTTAATATATATTAGAGAGTTCCAACCCAGCTTCTAAATTTGCCTGAACCACCCAAGTGCCATGGCCAAGAGTTTTCCATGAGCAAAGGGTACAGTCAGAGCTCAGCCCTGAGGTTGGGCGGAGGAGAGAGCGGAGCTTCACCGCGTTTACACACCAACTTTGGGGCTCTTTGTGACTTGAGAAGGAACGTTTCCTAGAGATGGCTTATTACCCCATTAAAGAGAAGCACCACACCACACTTCTGTCAGGCTAACACCCAGGCCTAATCAACACTCAGAGGTGTAACACAACACAAATAATCTTCCTCCTCAGGGAAAGCGGAGCAGCAGCCTGAGAAACACGCTCAGGTTTTTTTTTTCCCCCTCTCTCCCCCCACCACCCCTCAGGAGGATTCAAGTATGCCATAGCAGAAATATGGTTAATGTTTTAATACATTTAGGGAGCATAAATCATAAATGAAGCATTAAGCATCCGGTGTGCTCTCCAAACTTTGAGCAAATCCCAGCAAATTGAAGGAAGCTGGTGGAGAGAGGTGATGATGATGATTTTCTGGCTGTGGCACGCAGTGGGGGTGCAAAAAAAAAAATAGATGCAAAGACCTCTGAGACCTGCATACATTCGAATCCCCCCCACTTACCAGTAACCCACCAGAAGCCAAGGGAAGGCTCTGCCTCTCTCCCTAAGAAATGTTTCATGCAGATCAGCAAATTTGCAGCCAATTTCCCATGACCAGGCTGGGGGGAGCCTGCGGTGCGCAGCCAGGCCAGGGCTCCCCCGCGGCTTGACCCCGCTGGCGGCCGCTTCCTGGCTCCAGCTTGCCTTCAGCCTCGCAGGTCCAGCTCGGTGTCAAAAGCTGGCCTTGTCTCCTGTCTCAGGATGTTGGTTTTACCTCTCAAGTGTTTCCTGAATTTGAAAAAAAAAAAAATTCTTGGGTTTTAGGGTTTTTTTTTTTTGGTGTTTTGTTGTTGGTTTCATCTTTTTCTGGCGGTTGTCTGCGGAGTGGCTTAGTGTTCAAGAGCTCTTTTACCTTTTCCAGAGAGGGCAGAGGGAGAAAAAAATAGGAAAACAGCACAGAAAGAATAAGAAGAAAATTAAAATAAAATTAAGAGAAAACAAGAAGGAAAGACAGAGCAAGAAAGAAAGAAAGAAAATATGTCTTAGTCGCTACTGTTGAGCAAGGGGTTTTTCTCCCGGGACCAGTTCTACTTTTGGAACATGTTATTGTCAGGCAGAGGTCAACATCTTTTACCTCTTTTTTCCATTATTCAAAATAAGTATTGATGTTATGTTTTAGCTATTTAAAAGCCAGCTGCCTTGCTCATTGCAGCTCTTTTTCCCTGGTCTTATTGTATGTGGTAATAGCTGGCCTGTGTATCGTCTTTCACAAAATCTTGCCTTTCAGGGTCTCGCAGTCTTCAAATGATATCAATCAAAATTTATGCAATTCAAAATCCATATGTATAGAGTCCCAGTTCACCTCATTTAATGATAATAGTAAACCACATGTTGTGTACATGTCTGAAACACTTTTCTAGTTCTTGACTGTATTAACCCTAGGGGCATTATGTTTTTGTACAGCTTGCCCAACTGAGCAGCATAATATATTGATTAATACTTGGCAACAACTGCATTCCTGAATAATAAAACCAGGAACAAGGTAAACATGGACTAATAAAACAAGAAGAGTGTCAATATTATTTGGGTATATATGTTAATAAAAGATGCTCAAGAAGAAGCAAACCACCAATCCCCCACAATTAAACACAGCACAGTGCCTCGAGCCGGTCCCTTCTCCAGCCCTCATGATGTTATTCAGGAGCCTCCTTACCTTCCTGAGCATCCACAACAAATGCTCCATATTTATGGAGGCTGGATCCAGCAAGCAAGCAAAAAAAAGTTAGGCAGTTGTGCAAAGAAGCAAATGAAAATGAGCAGTGTTTCATCACTACCTTGAGCAGAGCCTGGTGCAGGTAGCAGCGGCCAAGTCACTGCTTTTATTTGCTCCTGACAGCCTGTATTATTTACTTGAAGGTTTTAATATACAGTCAGAAATAAGATTTGCTTTCATGGGGGAAAAAAAAAAGCAGCAAGCAAGCAAGCACTAAAACATTTTGGCAGAGGAAGAGCAGAGTGTTTTCCTTAATTTGTTTTGGCAACTCTGAAAAATAGATCCCATTACGCTCATGTTTGCATCGCGGCGAGCGAGCGAGGAAGGAGCAGTTTAGGAAAATCAAGATATAATTAAAAATAGTGGGATATAATAAGCAGTGAGGGAAGGCAGGAGAATGAGGAGAGACGTGCTGGAAAGCATCAGTGCAGGAGATGACTGAGAAAGGGGGAGAGGAAAAAAAAAAGGCAGCAAAGGACACGAGCTGAAAAGCTTATTTATTTATTTGGGGGCTAAGGCAGGACAGGGTTGGAAAGTCAAAATTGTTTAGCAAACAGTTAAAACTGCGAAAGGAAGAAAAGATTTAAACTCAGATTCATATTCATCTTTCAGCCATGGGGGAAAAAAAAAAACAACAAACCAACCAAATCTTGAGGAATTAAACACAATTAGCAAGCAAAGATTGCATCTGTGTCTTCCCCCTCCATGCCATCCACATGAGTCACAGGCAGGCAGGAAAGCTGTTGACAAATTAATACTTTAAGAAAATAAACTCTGGTCATGTTGAACATAGAAGCAACTTTATCCTGATTAATTTGTGTTGGAGCAGCTCCAACCTCCTTTGACAAAGCTGCCCAGAGTTTGGACAAATGTAATTTCCTAATATTGACACGAGGAAAGCCTCAGCCGCTAAGCTTTGCCTCCAGTGTCAGGTTTGTGGTTAAGCAAAAAAAAAAAAAGACAATAAAAACACAGAGAGGTAATTGTAAGCACATTTGGGAAGGAGCAAAAAAAAGAGAGAGAGAAAGGGGGGGAAGAAATTAATCTGCTTTTCTCCAGTGCTCCTTGCAGTGCTCTATAAAAGTCTGGCACCCGGCAAAGTGTCCAGGAAAGCAACACCTAATGCTTAATAAAGGCTGCAAGTGAAGCTCCCAAAGACAGGGACAACATTCCCTAGGCTTGGGATCACCTTCCCTAGGCTTGGGGCTACCTTCCTGTGCTCGTATCAATTCTGATTCGGCTTCCTAATGGCACATGCTCTGTCTTTTTATGTCTTTATTTAACTAGGATGTCAGGCGTTGGTACAATTGTCTAATTTAATAAACACAGCAAAGGGGAAAAAAAAAAGCCATTAGGATGTGTTGCTTTGTTTGAAGAATATTAAAAATAACCTTTAGTTTTAATGAGATTTTTTTTCTCCCCTTTCTCTCCCCCTCCAACAGTTTACACAATTTTCCAGATGCAAAATGAGCTTTTGGGCTGTAAAATATTTGATCACATTGTCTTACACAATAAAGAGGAGATGTTTTTTTGCCTCTCTCTCTCTCTCTCCCAACTCTACTGCAATTATTTTTTTAGTGTTTGCAAATCATAATATCATTTAAAAACCATATTTTATACCTCATCTAAAATACTTTTATAGCAGTGTGATGAAAAAAAAAAGAAACACCACCACAACAAACCAACCCCACAACACAACATCTAGTTAACTACTCTTTTTTTTTTNCTCCATGCCATCCACATGAGTCACAGGCAGGCAGGAAAGCTGTTGACAAATTAATACTTTAAGAAAATAAACTCTGGTCATGTTGAACATAGAAGCAACTTTATCCTGATTAATTTGTGTTGGAGCAGCTCCAACCTCCTTTGACAAAGCTGCCCAGAGTTTGGACAAATGTAATTTCCTAATATTGACACGAGGAAAGCCTCAGCCGCTAAGCTTTGCCTCCAGTGTCAGGTTTGTGGTTAAGCAAAAAAAAAAAAAGACAATAAAAACACAGAGAGGTAATTGTAAGCACATTTGGGAAGGAGCAAAAAAAAGAGAGAGAGAAAGGGGGGGAAGAAATTAATCTGCTTTTCTCCAGTGCTCCTTGCAGTGCTCTATAAAAGTCTGGCACCCGGCAAAGTGTCCAGGAAAGCAACACCTAATGCTTAATAAAGGCTGCAAGTGAAGCTCCCAAAGACAGGGACAACATTCCCTAGGCTTGGGATCACCTTCCCTAGGCTTGGGGCTACCTTCCTGTGCTCGTATCAATTCTGATTCGGCTTCCTAATGGCACATGCTCTGTCTTTTTATGTCTTTATTTAACTAGGATGTCAGGCGTTGGTACAATTGTCTAATTTAATAAACACAGCAAAGGGGAAAAAAAAAAGCCATTAGGATGTGTTGCTTTGTTTGAAGAATATTAAAAATAACCTTTAGTTTTAATGAGATTTTTTTTCTCCCCTTTCTCTCCCCCTCCAACAGTTTACACAATTTTCCAGATGCAAAATGAGCTTTTGGGCTGTAAAATATTTGATCACATTGTCTTACACAATAAAGAGGAGATGTTTTTTTGCCTCTCTCTCTCTCTCTCCCAACTCTACTGCAATTATTTTTTTAGTGTTTGCAAATCATAATATCATTTAAAAACCATATTTTATACCTCATCTAAAATACTTTTATAGCAGTGTGATGAAAAAAAAAGAAACACCACCACAACAAACCAACCCCACAACACAACATCTAGTTAACTACTCTTTTTTTTTTTTTTGTAATATGTTTTGGTATCATTTCCCAAGCAAAAATATAAAGGAAGAGTAGAAAAATAAAAAGCTTAGCTCTTCTGGAAAACAAATCTCCCAAGAAGCATCTTTGCACACACACAAAAAAAAATCCCCCAGAACTGAATTCCCCTGGCTGAAGAGCCCAAAGAGCCCTGCATATAAAAATAGTAGCCCTGTCATTTCACATTCATTAAGTGTGAAACTCTGAAATTAATAATGTAAAAATATGCTTTTTAATTAGTCTTACATTCTGCCCAATGTACTTAAATGGGATCAGCAGCTCCCTAATGATTTTTTTCTTAATAAAGTATTAGCCTGTGATGCACTGGGCTTGACAGGTATGATAAACTGGGAAGTACTTTTGGAGGCCTAGGAATGAGAGCAAAATAGGAGTCCTCTCCCATTTCAGTGTAATTAACATCAGGGAGCAATATTACACGAGGACAAAAGCCTGCAAGATTTTTTTATTTCAGGGTATATTTTTTTTTCTTGCTCTTCATTTCTTGTTGGGTGTTTTTTTCTTTTTCTTTCTGAGGAGTTTGATGACTGCAGCAGTGATGTTGTAATTTAATTACCTTTGTGGAGAGCTAAGCTTTGGCTAATAGCAGGTCAAGGGGAGCAGAAAGCAGCCTGCAAAAAAGAGGAGGAGGAGGGAAAAAAATCTCCTTAGCTAACCTGTGGCCACAATGAGGGCAGGGGGGATGTGCTGAGCATGGGAGAGAGGGAAAGAGGGAGAGAGGGAGCCTGCGTGCCTCTGCCTCTGCCCGGCAGTGCGGGGCTAGGGAACAGCAGCCTGGCTCCCGCACTGAACCCACACAGGAGGCACCAAGAGCAGGGAAAGCAGCAAACGGGAGAAAAGGAGATAGGACATGGAAGGGGAAAAATAAAAGGGAAAGAGAGAGGGAAANGGGAAAGGAGAGGGAAAAGGAAAGGGAAAGGAGAGGGAAAAGGAAAGGGAAAGGAGAGGGAAAAGGAAAGAGAGATGAGAGGGGAAAGGAAAGAGAGATGAGAGGGGAAAGGAAAGAGGCAAAACAAAAGAGAAAAAAGAGGAAAAACAAAAGAGAAGGAAGAGAAGAAGAGAAAGATAAAAGGAAAAAGGAAAAATGAGAAGAGAAAAATCAAAAGAGAAAAAGGAAATAAAAAGGAAAAATAAAAGAAAAACAAAAACAAGAGAAAAATGAGGGAAAAGAAAAAAAGAAAAAGAAAAATGAACAAAAAAAGAAAAATAAAAAGAAAATAAAAAATGAAGAATAAGATAAAAAGGGAAAGAAAAAAGGAAAAAGATAGAAGGAAGGAAAGAAGGAATGTAAAAGAGAAAAAACAGGGAAAATAAGAGAAAAAGGGGGAAAATAAAAGAAAAACAGGAAAATAAGGAAAAAGAAAAAGAGAGAAAATAAAAAAGAAAAAGATAAAAGGAAAAGAGGCAAATTAAGAGAAGAGAGGCAAATTAAAAGGAGAAAAAGGAAGAAAAATAAATGAGAGAAAATAAGTTTTAAAAAGAGGGAAAAAAAGAAAACAAAAAGAAGGAAAANCTTGGTGCTCTCCCCCTTCCCCGCTGTCGAGCAGGAGAGAAAAGCTCCGTGTTGAGCTGCAGAGTATTCCCTAACTTATTGCGATGCCAAATGTCACTGCTGTTGACTTAAGCATTTCTTCTCCTATCTGGAAGTCACAGCTCTCCCTAAAGATGCATTTGCCATAGGGTAAACAAGCAGGGAGGAGGGAAGCATTCCCCTTTCCCAAAATTGGTGCCTTCTCCATGTGCATCAGCTTCTGGAATACACATTTCCGTGTGCTTCCAGGCTGAGGTGCTGGGTGATGTACACAGCTCATGGTTTGGGATGGAAGGGACTTTTCAGGATCATCTAGTCTGACTCCTTGTGCTACNAAAAACAAAAACAAGAGAAAAATGAGGGAAAAGAAAAAAAGAAAAAGAAAAATGAACAAAAAAAGAAAAATAAAAAGAAAATAAAAAATGAAGAATAAGATAAAAAGGGAAAGAAAAAAGGAAAAAGATAGAAGGAAGGAAAGAAGGAATGTAAAAGAGAAAAAACAGGGAAAATAAGAGAAAAAGGGGGAAAATAAAAGAAAAACAGGAAAATAAGGAAAAAGAAAAAGAGAGAAAATAAAAAAGAAAAAGATAAAAGGAAAAGAGGCAAATTAAGAGAAGAGAGGCAAATTAAAAGGAGAAAAAGGAAGAAAAATAAATGAGAGAAAATAAGTTTTAAAAAGAGGGAAAAAAAGAAAACAAAAAGAAGGAAAAGAAGAGTAAAAAAAGAAAACGAAAAATGAGATTGATTTAAAAAATAAGTTTCAAAGAAAGGGAAACAAGTCAAAGAAGTAATGTGTGGAGCAAGGCAAGGGAAGCTGCATGGCTTGGGGCAGAGCCAGGAGCTCTGGAGGCTGCAGGTGCTCACTCCCTCTGGAGCAGTGACACTGCCCCAGCATCCCTAGCCCTGCCCTGCTACCCCCAGGCACCCCCTGCCCTGTCCCAGCACCCCCAGCCCTGTCCCAGCACCCCCAGGCCNTGCATCAGCTTCTGGAATACACATTTCCGTGTGCTTCCAGGCTGAGGTGCTGGGTGATGTACACAGCTCATGGTTTGGGATGGAAGGGACTTTTCAGGATCATCTAGTCTGACTCCTTGTGCTACGAGGGACATAGAATCCTAGCCTGGTTTGGGTTGGAAGGGACTTCTGGAGCTCATCTAGTCCAAACCCCCTGCAACTAGTTGCAACATCTACAACTAGAGCAGGTTGCTCAAAGCACGAAACCACCTGAGCTGGAATGGTTCCAGGGATGGGATATCTCCCACCTCTCTGGGAAACCTGCACCAGTGTTTCACCACTTTCAGTGTGAAGAATTTCTTCCTAATAGCTAATCTAAACTTACCCTCTTTTAATTTCCAACTATCTCTTCTCCAACATGATTTGAAGTTGGAATAGAGGGAAAAATCAGAGCTGGCTAAGCTAACAGCAGGCAAGCTGATGGCTGGATCCTAGCCAGACCATGGGGGACTTCCCATTTTGATACTGGGTTTTATTCTGCTGATCTGCAAACAAGGTTTTCCCTTCTCCAGGGAGACCTTCTTACAGCCTTTCAGGACTTAAGGGAGTCTGGAAGAAAGATGGGGAGAGACTTTTTAGCAAGGCCTGTTGGGACAGGACAAGGGGTGATGGTTGGAAATTAAAAGAGGGTAAAGTTAGATTAGATATTAGGAAGAAATTCTTTACACTGAAACACTGGTGCAGGTTTCCCAGACAGGTGGGAGATGCTTCATCCCTGAACCATTGCAGGTCAGGTTGTTTGGGAGTGTGAGCAACCTGCTCTAGTTGCAGATGTCCCTGGTAGCAACAAGGAGTCAGACTAGATGACCCTGAAAGGTCTCTTCCAACCCAAACCATCCTATGATTCCCAGAAAATAACTAACCCAGCAAACAAACCAACCCAAAATAACCCATTTGGGCTTTGTTTCTTTGCTCCTCTTCCATTACAAACACAGCCTCCAGGACTGATCCTGCTTCTGGAATGCCTCGGCCAAACTAAAGGGCCTTAGGGCAGGTGAAAGGACTCATCTCATGAGCAAGAGGAACAAGACATTGGGTCAAAACATCCAGCTATAGGCATTCCCTATGACTATGATGCCAGACCCTTATCCCAAAGACCTGGAGCAGTCAGGGAGAGAGGATCAGGACCCAGTGGAAGCCCAGGAGCTAGCAACACCAGATGGGACTGCAGATGCCTCGCAAGAGGACATCCTTTTCTCCTGCTTTGATAACTTCCAGTATCCTTAATAAAATGGGATCAGGACATCCTTTTCTCCTGCTTTGATAACTTCCAGTATCCTTAATAAAATGGGATCAGGACATCCTTTTCTCCTGCTTTGATAACTTCCAGTATCCTTAATAAAATGGGATCAGGAGATGGCATTTCTTCTCTATTTATCTCAGCACTACAAAAGTGCTTCAACTAGTGGCTCTTCTAGATTTTTTCCAGTCACCACCACCAGTGCATTGCTCCCCAGGGATTCTCCTGATGGATCTCTCTATCTATTCAGGAATCACATCCTCAGAGTGGAGAAAGTTGGGATCATCTAGAGCTTTGATAAACTTTCCTTCTCCCTTCCCTCATCAGAATGCTTTCATTAATTCATATCTGTAAAGTCTTGGGTGATGATCTTGGGATGAAAAGAGGGCTGGAAATGCCAGGTATTCTTGGAAATGAATCACTGCAGCCTTCTTCCCTTTCCTCTCCCCATCCCCACCACCAAATCTTGCTAAAGAGGTGGCAGGTTTGAATCTATCCTGAATAGGAATCTATCTATTCCTTCAGGAAGCTCAGGGATGAACTGTTTTCTGCTAAATATTATTAAAGGGGAAAGGAAAATGGAGGGAATTGTTTGAGCTGCTGCAGAAAAGATTGTACAAGAGCCATAGTTTCAGTTATAGCATCATTCCAGTTGGAAAAGACCTCTGAGACCATCAAGTCTAAGCATCTACTCAACCATGTTAGGGGACAAATGTCCCTGTGCATGGGACAGGCCACAAGCAGAGGACACAGTGCTTGAAGAGCTCATGCTCCATTTCCTTCAGTGGCCAAGCCAAGACCACTCACACACTGCTGCCACGAGGAAACAATCCCATGGGAGATGTAGGACAAGTTTAGGGGACAAGAGGAACAGTTCCAGCCACTGCTGCATAACAAATCAATCACTCCCAATGCTGTTCATCACTCCCAGGCAGGCACAACATGTGCCTTATTGATACAAGTCTGAAATCATTTGGTGTCACTTACTGAAGAGTCACGTTCTGCATCACCACAAAGCCAAAGAGAGCTCCTGGAAGAGATTCCATATCCCACAGGCAGCAGGGCACACTCTGGGCAGTTCCAAATGTGGGGTCAAGCTGTAAGAAATAAAACCAGAGCCCATTAGAGGAATTTTACAAGGCTTCAGGCTTCTACACACACCTTTTAATTGAAGTAATGAACAAATTCATTCTGCTCTTGCTGATTTCTAAGAGACCATGGTGGTGCTGGAGCATCTTCCAGCTTGCCTTGGGCCAAGGCAGCCCTCTGTGAGCACACAAAGCCCAAGTCTGACATGCCTCCTAGGAAATTTGGGGTTAAAATGGAAGGAAAGTGTTCCAAGAAAGAGTTTATGTCCCAATAAACTTTCTTTCTCCTCCTCCCTTCTCCTCTCCTTCCCCATCTTTCTCCTCCTCCCTTCTCCTCTCCTTCCCCATCTTTCTCCTCCTCCCTTCTCCTCTCCTTCCCCATCTTTCTCCTCCTCCCTTCTCCTCTCCTTCCCCATCTTTCTCCTCCTCCCTTCTCCTCTCCTTCCCCATCTTTCTCCTCCTCCCTTCTCCTCTCCTTCCCCATCTTTCTCCTCCTCCCTTCTCCTCTCCTTCCCCATCTTTCTCCTCCTCCCTTCTCCTCTTCTTCCCCATCTTTCTCCTCCTCCTCCTCTGCAGAAGCAAGCTACTTCCCCAAAACACCTCCTCAATCATGGTTGAATGGAGATGAAATCTTCACTTTCATTCCTGAAACTTCTTCCCACCAATTCTGGGAGAGCTTGAGCCCTTCCCACCCTTCAGGTCTCACCTCTCCCCAAAGGCATACAGCAAATCCTTGCTTCCCCAAAGCTTCCTCTGGCTACTTCTGGCAGCGAACAGCAGATGGGGCTGCAAAAATCAGCACTTTGAACAATAAAAGGAAAGAACTAGGAAACCCCAGCCTGTTCCAGTCGGAAAAGCAATTTATTCTACCCCATCTCAGAACAAAATAAATAGGCTTCTCCCTTTTCTTGTTTTAAGACATCAATGAATCTGTCTCCTAATGGGCTTCTGTAAACCGATTATCCTTGATAATCTCATTAGCTGAAATTATTTGACTTTCCTAACATGGGAGGTTTTTAAATACCTTTTATTTCCTCTCCCTCTGGGCACGTTGCAGTGAAATTTACTATTAAGCAAAAATAATTATCTATCTCCAACCTTAACGCTTATAAAAAAGTAGAATCCAACACTAAAATCATTCCCATCTAAGGGCAGAGAGGAGAAGGAGGAAAGGACAAGAGAAGAAGGAGGGGAAATGTCCATCAGCAAGCCAAATCTCTTCTCCCTGTTGACAAATAAATCATAGAGGTTGTCCTAGGGATAATTAAGACTAAAGAATGGTTGAGGCAAACAAGAGGTGAGGTTTGCAACCTCCCATGGTGGAGCAGAAAGCATCAGCAGCATGGTTGCTTCATGCTGGAAAAGGATGATGTTTCCTTCAGCTGCCACCAGCCAGGAGCTGGATCACTTCCTCCTGAGAGACACCGAAGCAATTCAGAAAGGAAGGAATGGTTTCCAAATGAGCTTCAATCTGCATGGTGATGGGTGGAAGTTTGCAGCTGGAATGGGAGTAGAGGATGGGAAGTTTGCAACTGGAGTGGGGATGGAAGCAGCTGTTAAAAAAGAGAGGACTAATGGGGATTAATTCTTAGGATGTGTTTGAAGATCACACAATGAGTTCAGGACCCAAAGCTTCCCCCAGGGAATAAACTGAAGGAGGAGGATTTAAAGAAGGGGAAAGCAGAAAAGGGAATTTCAATGGATATTTGGGCTAAATGGCCTGGTCCTCAATCACTTGATTAATATTTCAGTCTCATTTAAAGCAAGGTTACTAAGACCAAAAGAAATATCTAGCTCAAGAAATGTGTAATTCATGCACATTTAATGCAGATTGGGAGATTACCTGCGTGCTCTCCAAATGCTCTCCTGGGGGGAAACATCTCTTCAGCCCATGGCACAGGTGCTGGCACACATGGATGGCACCAGCCAGCCTCTAAAGACCTCCATGCCTTCCTGCTGCCCATGCAGCCTCCTCCCATGATGGGAAGAGGCTGGAAGAAAACTTATCCTTCTGTATCTGCATCACAATGAGGGATGCTGATCCCACTTACACATCCACCAACATGATGAGGGATGCTGGTCCTGCTCCCGCATCGACTACTGAGGCAAAGGATGCTGGTCCTGCTCCCGCATCCGCTGCTGAAGCAAAGGATGCTGGTCCTGCTCCCGCATCCGCTGCTGAAGCAAAGGATGCTGGTCCTGCTCCCGCATCCGCTGCTGAAGCAAAGGATGCTGGTCCTGCTCCCGCATCCGCTGCTGAAGCAAAGGATGCTGGTCCTGCTCCCGCATCCGCTGCTGAAGCAAAGGATGCTGGTCCTGCTCCCGCATCCGCTGCTGAAGCAAAGGATGCTGGTCCTGCTCCCGCATCCGCTGCTGAAGCAAAGGATGCTGGTCCTGCTCCCGCATCCGCTGCTGAAGCAAAGGATGCTGGTCCTGCTCCCGCATCCGCTGCTGAAGCAAAGGATGCTGGTCCTGCTCCCGCATCCGCTGCTGAAGCAAAGGATGCTGGTCCTGCTCCCGCATCCGCTGCTGAAGCAAAGGATGCTGGTCCTGCTCCCGCATCCGCTGCTGAAGCAAAGGATGCTGGTCCTGCTCCCGCATCCGCTGCTGAAGCAAAGGATGCTGGTCCTGCTCCCGCATCCGCTGCTGAAGCAAAGGATGCTGGTCCTGCTCCCGCATCCGCTGCTGAAGCAAAGGATGCTGGTCCTGCTCCCGCATCCGCTGCTGAAGCAAAGGATGCTGGTCCTGCTCCCGCATCCGCTGCTGAAGCAAAGGATGCTGGTCCTGCTCCCGCATCCGCTGCTGAAGCAAAGGATGCTGGTCCTGCTCCCGCATCCGCTGCTGAAGCAAAGGATGCTGGTCCTGCTCCCGCATCCGCTGCTGAAGCAAAGGATGCTGGTCCTGCTCCCGCATCCGCTGCTGAAGCAAAGGATGCTGGTCCTGCTCCCGCATCCGCTGCTGAAGCAAAGGATGCTGGTCCTGCTCNGTGAGCCTGAGCGAGCGAGCGCGGGTGAACCCGAGCGATCGAGCAGGCGCGGGTGAGCCCGAGCGAGCGAGCCAGTCAGCAGGGGTGAGCCCGAGCGAGCGAGCGAGCGAGCACGAGTGAGCCCGAGCGAGCGAGCACGAGTGAGCCCGAGCCAGTGAGCAAGCACGGGTGANGGGATGCTGGTCCTGCTCCTGCATCCACCGCCACAATGAGAGATCCTGGTCCTGCTTCTACATCCATCACCACAGTGAGAGATGTTGGTCCTACCTTCTGCATCCACTACTTCAGAAAGGATGTTGGTCCTACTTCTGCATCCATCATTGTGGCAAAGGATGCTGATCCTGCTTCTGCATCCACCATGGTGAGGGATTGTGGTCCTGCTTCCACATCCACCACCACAGTGAGGGATGTTGGTCCTACTTCTGCATCCACTACTGAAGCAAAGGATGCTGGTCCCTCTTGTGCATCCACCACCATGGTGAGGGATTCTGATCCCAATTCTGCATCCACAACTCCAACAAAGGATGCTCATCCCACTTCTGCATCCACCATTGTGGCAAGGGATGCTGGTCCTGCTTCTACATCCACCCCTGCAGCAGAAAGGGATGCTGCTCCTGTTTCCGGCAATGACAGCAGCAAGGTGCAAGCAGCAGGAAGAGCCCAACCTGGCCTCAACTCCACTTGGAGTCTTCAGGGAACCTGCAGCCTTTCCCAGATTCAGGCCAACTCACAGCAGACCCAGGTTATTTGCTGCAATATTGTGGCCAGGTCCTGTAGGTGCTTTGCAGGGCTAGGCAATGTGTGCTGCCTGTTCTGGGGCTTCCCCAGAGCACAGCAGCTTAGAAGAGATGAGATTTCTATTTATATACTACAGCCTGGCCAGAAAAAGGGACAATTTAACAGCAAAGTTAAAGGGACAGCAAAGCAGCCTGGAAAAACCAGGCAGGGTCCTTCAAGTCCCCAGGATGTGGTGACTTAGCATGGTCCCTGGGAGCATCCAGACCTTCTACCTTGGGGAAGGTTCTCCCAATCCATCCATTTTCCAGTCTGGCTCTCAGGATTCTCCTGCAGACAAAAGAAATTATGAAGAAAGAGTAAATTAAAGAAGATGAATAGCAGCAACAGGGCAAACTCCAAGATCTGGAGAGCTAACTCCTTCTGATCACTTGGAGCTAATGATGTAGGTCAAAGCCATCAAGAGTATTATACCTCCAAGCCCCACAGGAGTAAAGGACACACTTGGGACATGAAGATCATGTGGATTCCATCCTGGAGACCCTCACATCTCTCCCTCTGGTTCTTCTGCACCTGAGCGAGCATGAGTGAGCCCGAGCGAGCGAGCGAGCGCGGGTGAGCCTGAGCGAGCGAGCGCGGGTGAACCCGAGCGATTGAGCGAGCGCGGGTGAGCCTGAGCGAGCGAGCGCGGGTGAACCCGAGCGATCGAGCAGGCGCGGGTGAGCCCGAGCCAGTGAGCGAGCACGGGTGAGCCCGAGCCAGTGAGCGAGCACGGGTGAGCCCGAGCCAGTGAGCGAGCACGGGTGAGCCCGAGCGAGCGAGCATCAGCGAGGAAAGTGGATTGATCAAGCAACAGAAGTCAGTAGAATAAGCCAAGCTGGATGTCCAAGCAGGAGGACTCCCATGAAGCTCAGCTGACCAGAATAAACCATCAAGCTGGCCTACAAATGCTTGTGGTTTGCTGGCTTTGTGGGAGGCTTGGCTTTCAGCAGTGTGTCTATGTTGTAATTAAGAAGCAATTGCTGTGGGAATGGCGTGTTTTGTCTTCATTGGAGCACGTTCTCTGCAAAGACAAAGATCAAGGCAAACCTACTCAGAAACACAAGGAAGATAAAAGGGAATCACAAAAAGAGCCAGGCAGAGGAAAAGAAAGAACAAGGAAAAGAGAGAAGACAAAGAACAGGGAGACACCAAAGAGGACACAGAACAAAGATAGGCAAGAAAAAAAAAATAGACAAAGAGCAGAGATGATAGAGCACCAGAAAATATGCAAGAGAGGCAACAAAAGGGGAAAAAAAAGGGGAAAAACAGCAACTGAGAACAAAGGGCAGAGAACAGAGCAAGAGCAGAAAGACACAGGAAGGGAGAGAATTCAGCTAAGATGAGGCATGAAAAACAGCCCAGAGAACAAGCAAAAACAAACAGAAGGAGGAGAGAAAACAGCTAATCAGCTGCTGATTTGCATTCAAAGAAATAAGTCATGGGAACAGAGGTTCAGCAGCAGAAAAAAATTGTCAAATTGAATGTCAAGATGGCTCCTGTCCTCTAAATTCCATCAGGGAGTGCTTGGGAAGTCTCTGGGTTGAGTGGATGCTGCTGTACTGGAACAGTGGGAGAAGAGGACTGGGGAGATGAAGGATGATGAAACCAGAGCTGAGGGAATGTTGTCCTGCTTCCAGGATGGATGAGGGCATGCTGGCAGGCAAGGGATGCTCACAAAGCAGGAGTTGGAGCTCCATCTCCATGATGAACCAAGCTGGTAAAGGCAGAACTTAGCTCTTCTACAGCTGCTCTGCAGGAAAAGCATGGCAAAGCCCCTGATGGACAAATGCACCTACCATGGAAAGATAGTCCTGGGGTTTCCTCTGTTGAAAAAAAAGGCATTAAAAAACAATAATCAACCTTCCAGTTGCAGTTAATGGCTACCTAGTCATGGTAGAAGTGCCAAGAGTTGCAGGTTTTGAGGTGACCAAGGCAATCTGCAGGAGATTTAGGTTGAACACCTCAAGAAAGCATAAAGATTTCAGTCCTGCTGCAAGAACTGAGCAGATTAATCCTTCCCAAATCATGACAATGAACCAAAAAACCCACCCAAAACAACAAAAACAACCTAGGAGGTGCTGAGCTTCCTAGAGAAAATGAACATTCAGGAGCTTTGTGTACATTGCAGAAAAAGCCTAAGGGGATGGAGGATGCTAAGGTCTCCTCCTTGCCAGGTCCAGCAGGATGAAACCAGGACAGGAGAGGGAAATATTACAATAAGAGGCAGTAGGGTTGAGTATTTGGTCTTTCTCTTTCCTGCTTAAAGCTTCTTGTCACATCCTTTGCCTGCTCCTTCAGCTTCACAGCACCTCCTCAGCTGCAAGCTCCAGTTGAGCATCCTGAGACTAAACCTCCTAAGGATCTCTGGATTTGGCCCTGAAGCAGTAGGGAAAGTCTCTAACACAAAAATCCTGATCTCCTCTGGAAAAGGACAGTCATTCAAGGGATTAGAGGTTCACCACTTCCCTAAAGTCCTCCAACACAGACAATATTCATACAGCAACCTCACATGTTCCTGATCATTCATATCTGAAGCTTTAGTGTCATTGACTGCTCTCACTTTTCCAAGGATTAACCTCCTTCAGCTTTCCTACAGCCCAAGGGAACTTCTGCCAATTGTATCTGTCCCACACAAGCAGAATTGTCCAAGGAAAAGCCTCTTGAGCTGCAACAGCTTCCCCAAACCTAACTTTGGAAGTAGTGATGGATGTTCCTATTGAAACATTCCCCTCATTCCTTACCCAGGACTCCAGAAGCACTGATTTTCTCCACTCATCCTTGCTCCATCATGTTTTCTTTCTCTTTTAACCCATTTTTAACCACCTTTAGTGTCACTAACACACAGAACCATGCTACTTGAGAGTCTTCCTTCAGCATTCCATGGTGTCAAGGATTAGGGTTGGGCCAACCACCAATCCAGGGACACAGAGTCTCTGTTATCCCTTTTCCCCCCCACTCCAGGGAGGAAATAAACAGAGAGAGAGAGAAATTTGGGGATGAGAAACGAAACTTAAACTACTGCAATGAAAATAACAAGAAAATGAAGTGTGTATATATACATACACATATATATATACATACATACATATATATACACATACATATATATACACATACATATATATACACATACATATATATACATATATATATATGTGCAGTGGGTTAAACCTGCTTCCCATGCTGCTCCTGCCTGATCTTTTATTTATCACTCTTTCTATTAATCTGCTATTTCTTCCTCTTTTTTTTTCCCTCTCTCCTCCTTTGGAGATTTCCTCCTTTCTTTCTTTCTGAACACTTTCCCCTTATTTCCAAACTGCTTTTCCCCAAGGGCCAAAAGAAGAGGTTGAGAAACTTCATAGGAACCTCCTGAAAAAAGAAACAGAGCACCTATTAAACACACAAAAAAAACCCCAAACCCAAGTTTTAAGATGCTGTGAAAAGAGTTGAATATATCCCAAAGAACGAGCTGCCTCTAATCACAACACCTAAGCTTGAAAATTCATTGTTGTGCCCCATTTCTTTATTTAAGGATGTATTTATTCTTGATGATTTCTGGGGCAGGTGGGATTTTATTGCCATGATTGGATTTGGGTTAAGCAGAGGGTGAGATGTTGCTTGGATGCTTTTTACCTACAAAACCTCTTCTGGTGCTCCAAAAGTGCACATTCAATCCCTTTTCTGCCGTGGAGTTATGGCTGTTTCCTTCCAAGAGAAGCTGTTTAAACTCTGAGGTTAATATTGGAGCTGCAAGAATTGCACACATATGAGTTGCAGTTAAAGTAGAAAGGGTGTCAAAGCAGCTCTGTCCTTGCAGAGGCTTTGAAGATGCTTGGAAGTGACCTTGGGGATGTGGCACTGCTCCTTTTTCCCCGCTCTGGTACCCAAACCATCACTCCTGCTTTTAATTCCTATCATGCAAGAGCTTGGGAAGAAGCAGCATGTAGCAAAGCTCTTGGTGGGCAGCAGGCTGCTGGAGACATCCCTGAAGAAACATCTCTTGGGAGGAACACTGAGTTGTTTCCTTTCAGAGCACTTTTGACAGGATTTAAGTCACCTGGCAGGAACTCCACAGCTAGTTATTTACTCCTCTGTCCCAACATCAGGCTCAGGATGCTGAATCATTAGTGCTTTTCCTTAGAGAACAGCAACTACTACTAGTAACAGGGGAGGAAAATCAATTCAGAATACACAAGGCAAAAGTAAGAGAGACCTAAACCTATAAATATATAATTTGCTTTAATTTTCCCTATATATCAATATATATATGGAAAATTATATATTATAAATATAATGTGTATAATATATAGTATATATTTTATGTATAATGCATATAATAAATATAATATTAATATAAACATAATATAAATATAATATAAATATAATATAAATATATATA
>VWZO01015420.1:86166-117437 GCA_013396975.1 Bucco capensis
AGGCAAAAAGGAAAGGGCAGAAAGGGGAGGCAAAAAGGAAAGGGCAGAAAGAGGGAGGCAAAAAGCAAAGGCAAGAAAGAGGGAGGCAAAAAGGAAAGGGCAGAAAGAGGGAGGCAAAAAGGAAAGGGCAGAAAGAGGGAGGCAAAAGGAAGTTAAATGCCCCTCACTTCTTTGCCTCTAGTTGCATAGTGCTCCTTCCCTGACCCACAGCATCTCAAGAGCAGGCAGACACCAAGGCCAATTGTGGCAGGGAGAATTCCTCAAAGGTACTCAGCTTTTAATGAAGCAAAACACACTCAAATAAGAAATTCCAACAGAAACATCCTGTTAGGGGATATATTCCTTAAACCTAGCATGTGTAACAGCATACAGAGACCTAGCAGCAAAAAGTCACTCTTCAGGATATAGACATCTCCAGGTACCACTCAGCTCATTGCCTTGGCCACCTTCAAGTCCAAAGCTTAGGACAGACAATGTTCCTCTTTGCTAAGCCAATTCTAAGGTAGGATCCAGTAGTTTAGGGATTTTTCAGGGTTTGGGGTTGTGCATTCACTCTGCTTGAGTTACCAATGGAGTGTGAAAAGGATCAAGCACCAAACTGCTGGAGAAAAGGAGAGAAATAGAGAAGTGTAAATGTGGATGTGGTAGCAGATCCTCAGCACTTCCAGGTTCTGGCCCAAAGTCTCCCCAGAGGGATCTTAATACCTCCCTAGGAGTAAAGGGCTGAGTGATGTCAGTCCACTAGAGATATTCAATAAAGCAGGATCAGCTCCTGGGAGTCAGCACCATCCTTCAAGTCACTTGGAGACAATGCTCCAAAAGGAAATAGCACAGGGTTGCTGTGCTTTGGAGCTATAACTTCCACATTACAACTTCATAACACTCTCAGGACAAGTATGCAAGCAATAAGTAGAGTTCTTGTTCTTTATTTCCTGTAAGGAACAATGCCATGGTTCACACAATACCTTGTTAAATAAGAAATCACTGGACAAAGCACTTTGAAACCCATCACATGTAATGAAATGTTTCAGCTGGATCTGGAATTGTTTTTCCAGCTCCAAGTTCTACTCTTTCCTTGGCTTTTTTCCCCTCCTCTCTTTCCCCATCTTCTTTTCTTCCCTTAGTTTATAGGCAGTCTGTTAATCTACTCAGAGTACTGAGAACTCACTCCTCACTCACTGAGTCACCCCTGGAAATGGATTATTGCTTTAAAAGTCAATAACAGACCTAATCACCACTTGGATAGCACAAGGAGATGAAGGCAATATCCTTGTTATTCAAGTTACTTAGTCCTTTACTCAAGAGAAATTCTTCCCTGGACTATTCCCTCACCCACTGGCTCGAAACTGAGATTAAAGTTTTGCTCCTAAAAGACTAACTTTATTAAATTCAAAGCCAATTCAAACAAATTCCACCATTCTGGGAAATCCTAAAGTTCACATGACATGGATCACCTTAAATGACCACCACAGCCCTTTCTGGGCAAAGGGACCTTGAGGAGTCTCTGATTCCAGGGAATTACTCAACGGATTCATTAAGTCAACACGGTCAAGCCTAATTCAACCTCCAAAACTGAACTGCTGTCTCTTACCTTGATGGTTTTTTTTCCTCTAACCCCAAGGAATGTTATTCCTTTGTGCTGTTGGACCACCACTGAGGCAGGAATTGCTGGTTTGTGCTTCTCTTGCAAATAGCAGAACCTCTGAAGATTGCTCCTAGAGAGGATTGTTCAGCTCTTTAGGACTGTACCATGTATTCTGTCTCCTCTTGAGCTTGTTAGCAGAGTATCACCCAAGTAGCTTTTCCCAGCAATTCAAGACACTTAAGCAAGGTAGGAAAGCATCTTCAGTAAGTGGAAATCTCTTTTTCTGCTCTTTACTCTGGAAGAGGATGCACAGGAGAAGACATTGAGTGGCTTTGTGGTTGACTCAATTATCTTCCAGCACAAGTTTTTTCTTGCAGCAAACTCATTGAGCACGACCATCCAGGCTCTGTGACCTATCAGAATCAAAAAGAATAGAGTACAACTTCCTTGCCACTCTTTGTTCTTGTGAATTACACCTCAGCTTGCTTTCTCCTTGGTCACCATCCCCTTCTGTCTGAAGAGATCTGAAGATTCCACCGCTTAACGGCACACTGCGTTCGCTAGACAAATTATTGATTGCCTGGTTTTAAACTGTTTCTCTCAATCTCCTGCAGTGACTTGAGCACAGAATACAGCTGATAAAACCTGCCCTTTCCTCAAGTTCAACCACCAAAACACTTGGGTTAGAATCTCACAGGATGCTCCTCTCATTAGCTCTCTTCCCCCTACCCAGGTTTTAAGGAGCAGAACAGCACTCACTGACAAGCCTGAGACACTAATTATGTTGTTTCTTCTATTCCAGCTGCATATATGAATACTTTCCAGGAGAATCTGGAGTCTACCTTTCCCCCCCCCTCCCCCCCCTCGATTTGTTTCCTTATTCCTTCCCTCAGAAAATCAAGTTGCAAAGTTAAAGAGATGCCCATGAGCTTCCCCAACCTTGCTATCTCCTTCAGGCTTCTATTGCCATCCCTACACTAAAATTAAGCTTGCACACCAAACTCCTGATTTTTCAGGTGTAAAAAAAAACAGACCCCAACACCTTACACTGTGGTCTGAGAACATGAATATTTGCTTCTTATTTGCATGGAGGATCTCCCACAGAGCTTTTGGAGTAGAAATGCTGGTACAGTGGAAGCAAACTGTGCTTGGGAAGAACTTGTGTCATCCTAGAAACAAGCTAAGGAGGTTCCTGTTTCCAAATAGAAGAGGCAGAAAGTTTCTGGCACATGAGCACAGGACTCTAGGGACCAACCCCAACAACCAGCAGCTCTCTCTTGTGCTTCTCCCTGCAGCCCCATGGGACGTTGTGCATCTGCCCAGCCTTCCCTTCCTTCATTTTTGGGGCTGGTTTAATGCCAGCACAACACTCATACGAAGGAAAGAAACCTCCTTGAGACCAGCTCATATACATCTCCTCCTTTCATACCTCCTTTTCCTTCCTAGGAGCTTGGCTTGGAGCAGATCAAACTGGAGGTCTCCTCAGGACAAATCTTCTTGCCTCTTGCCCCACAGCTGCAGGAGAAGAGGAGGCAACAGACTTCCATTTGGAGAACTTTACCAACTGCACTGAGGAGTTTAGATCACTGTGCTCCTCTTTGGTCACCCATCCCATCTTCTCCTCACAACCAGTGCTAGCTGGAAAATTCCAGGAGAATATTGGATTTATTGGTCCCATCCTTCTCTGTCCAAGGCTTCGGCACTGAGCTAAAAGACCTCTTTCAGCCAGCTTCTTTCATCCACTATTTGGCCTGTATCTTCCACAAGCTCCAGCAAAAGAGAGACTCACCCAAGATCATCATTGCATCTCACATTGAGTCATAGAATAATAGAATAGTTTGGGTGGGAAAGGACCTTTCAAGGTCATCTAAGTCCAAACCCCCTGCAGTCAGCAGGAACATGTGCAACTAGAGCAGTTTGCTCAGAGCCTCAAACCTGACCTGGGATAGAAATGAGCTCAAGGGTTTCTCCTCTCCCTGACAGAGGCCACCAGCCAGGACTCATGGGCAGAAGAAGGGAGGCTAGACTGTGCCTTTTGCACATCTAGTGTCTCTGAGGCCATGTGCAACAGGTGCCACATCTCCAAGCCCTCATCATCATCATCATGGCCAGGCTTTGTGAACGCAGCTCCAGGGAGGGCTCCATCCATGCTCTTCCCAAGCGTTGCTGGCTGCAAAGGCCAATTTGGGACAGACCAGAGCTGTTGCAAAAGGCACAGCACAAGGACTCCTCAGGAGGTAGAAGCTGCAAGACACGATTCTTTCTCCGCTGTCTTTTCTCCTCCAGAGTGATCCTGCGTGCCTGCTCCAAACCATGGGCGGCATTCAAACTAGTGTGTGTGCAGAGCTGCTGAGTGGAGGCCAGAGGAGAACAGTTCAGGGGAGTCCAGAGGAGTCAGTGAGGAGATAGCATGAGCTTAACGTGGCTTGTGGACAATAAACACCCTCCCAGCAGTGTGAAGAACCTAGGTATTTATATGAGAAAGGCCCTCTTTCATAGTGCAAAATGCAATCATTTGATATCCAGCAGCTGGATACTGTAAAACTTATTCTCCATGGATATGCTGTGACCTGAGGGTAAGCTGATCCACCTGAGCTTCTGGCTTGAGTGCATATATATATATATATATAGAGAGAGAGAGAGAGAGAGAGAGAGAGAGATTGCTCAGGCTGGAAAGGTCTGTCCTGTCCCTACACCAGGAGCCTGACCACAGTCATCTGTAAAGAGCAGATACTGTTCTCCCTGTTTGTAAAGACTTTTAGGAATGTAAACAGCAGCATTCAGAGCTCTTTCTTGGGGAGGTATCAAATTCATGGGAAGTTTACAAATAGAAGACTTTGCAGTTGGCTTTGGCAAGCCCAAGTCATCATCTCGCAGTGAAACCCAAACACAGCAAAGATCACACTCCACAGGGCTAAGACCTAATTCAATTAAAAGCTTTCAGTGGGAAAGGAGAGTTTCAAGTTCTCCTCCTTTCTTCTTTTGCATACAGACATAAACATTTACCAGAACCAAACTCAGAATTGATTTTCCTTTATCCCCTGTGCTAGCCTGAACTCCCAGGAGATGCAGAGATGAGGTTAAGGTTAAGAAAGTTATGCACAAACAGCTCTTAACCTGATGGTTCAAAAGATAAACAACGTGCTAGGATCATTTAGGTGAAGTCTTCTCTCAAATTACCCATCCCACTTGGATTTGTTATGGAGTGTTCCAGGGTCTCACCATCCTCAGAGCAAAAAATAGCTTCCTTCTACCCAGTCTAAACCTCCCTCTTTTAGTTCCAAACCATCACTCCTTGTCCTGTCCCAACAGGCACTGCTCAAAAGTCTCTCCCCATCTTTCTTCTAGGCCCTTGAAGCACTAAAAAGCTGCAAGGAGGTCTCCCTGGAGCCTTCTCATCTCCAGGACAAAAGGTGATAGAAATAATCTCAGCACCATTGAGCCCACAGCAATTCCTTTTCCAGGGGAAGCACTAGAGTTGGGTGGTCTCATGTCCACCAAGTTCCTGTAGCCCTTCCCAGCACAGATTGGGCTGAACCCCAAGCTAACAGTGACTTCTTAGTCAAACACATCCTTTAAGGACAACTCCTGGAAGCCAAGGAAATATTTATTGCAGCTCTGCACTGATTTCAGTGACATTATTTCCATCCTGAAACCACTTAGGATGGAAAGAGAGTAAACAGGCTGCATTTCTTCAGGATAAACCTAAGAACTATTAGAATATCAAATACTAAGCAAGCTCCCCTTCCTTTCTCAGACATTTGTTTTCCATTTGCCTTTAAAAAACAAAATAACTAATGCTTTGCTTAGTAATTTCTCCATTTTACTTAATTGCTTGCACCCAATCCAGATCATTTCCTCCCTGAGGTAAAGATTTTTTAGCTATTAAAGACAAAAGTGGTTTCAGTTTCCAGTGGGCAATTTGGTCCAATTTTCATAAGCTGAGGACACTCAACTGAAGTTTTTACTTGTGTAAAACCAAATGAAAAGATCAATTCAATATGCATTCCATGCAACCACCACTTGTGCTCCATGGAAAGACTCTGGAAAGCTAAGGAAGCCCAAAAGTAGCTTTTATTGATTTTTATCCTTGGGAAATCATGGATTCCAATTGAAAACAAAATGCTAAGGGAGAATAAATGTCATTTTATTCATGTTGCAATGTTGTTAGTCATCTTGTAAAGGTTTTTAGGTTTTTGGGGGGGATTTTCTCTTCCAGCCTGGGTTGATTTAGAGTTATTTTTCTTGTCTATAAATATTTTCCTAGCCAGTGAACTCTCATAATCAAGGAGCATCAACATTGCCTCAACTCAGCTAAATAAACACATCCTCAGGCAAGTGGAAGGTAATGGCTCATGGATATGATTTTTCTCTTCAAACAATTAATTGCAGAAGAGTTACTGAGAGGGTTCGGCTCATCCCAGATTTCTAGATGTGACAGCTAAAGCTTAACACTAACAGAGGAGAGTTTATTCTCTCAGTCCTTGCTTGCAGAACTATTAAGTCGATTAGGATCATAATTAGTAGAGAAAATAAACCTTGTCAATAGGCAAGGAGAAGATTTTCAAGGGGACATCTGATCATAAAACACAGAAATTAGCTTTAGGCTGGTAATTAGGAATTTATAACATCACTTTCACAGGGAAAACACTGGAGAGAAGTTGTCTATAAGCTCTCCACCAACCTAAGACAATGAAATGGGTTGATTTAACCATCAAATTTAGCACAGGTAAGGAAAAAACATGTTTCTCACTCATTTATAAGGCCCAACCACATGTACTTCTCTTTCTCCCAGAGCATCAAAGTAAAACCATCACAGACATTCTCCAACCATCCCTGACCTCCTGTCAAGGGTTAGGGCAAGGCCAAGCACTACTCCAGGGACAGAGATTCTCTATTATCCCTTTCCCCTCACTCCAGGGAAGAAAAGGACAAATTAACAGAGAGAGACTTGGGGATTGGAAATGAAACTTAAAGTACTGCCATGAAAATAATAACAAGAAAATAATATATATATATATATATATACATACATACACAAAACCAATAGCAGAACCAAACCCCCCTTGATGGCAACTCCCTCCCCAGTGATGCTGCAGCAGGAGGACTCAGCAGCAGCCAGGACTCAGGCTCAGGAGCTGCATCCTGGAGCTCAGCATCTCTTGGATGGAGATGAAAGGCACAACAGACAGAGTTCTGGAGGAACAGAGCTGGGCTGCTGATCCTCACCAAGCTCAGGTGCTCAACCTTCAGGAAAGGCAAAGACCCAAACCTCTCCCTATTTGTCCTGGCTGTTAATGAAGTGCTAAATAGCTTAAGGATGCACCTGTTTTCCTTGGATCTTAGGCCTTGTAGAAGAGATCCTAAGGCTTGGTGTCAAAGAGGTGGAGTCACCATCCCTGGAGCGGTTTAGGAAACAGATGTTCTACTCAGGGCCATGGTTTAGTGGCATAGTGGTGAGAGGTTGATGAGCTTAGAGGTCTCTTCCACCCTTACTGATTCTGTGCTTCTGGGAATGACTTCCAAGGACATGATGCCAACTAGCAGTGGGGACAATCTCCTTCTGTCACACTTCAACCCTGCCCAACATCTTGACATCCAGTCTTAGTTGATAGAATCCTAGCNCCAGCCAATAAAAGAGAGCAAAGCACACCCATTCCAGCTGCTCTCAGCAAACTGCATGCCATTTCTCCTTGGCTAAAGCTCTCAGCTGTGGCTGACCACAGAAAGGTTGTCCAGCTGCTTAGGAGTCCATTTAAATATGAATTGAAACCAGAGAGCTGTTTGATGGAAATTTGGCTGCTCCTAGGCTCTCTCTCCCTGGCTTTGTCCTCCTGGAGATTGTTTGTCCCTCCTTTCAGCTCAATAGCTTCTTTCAAATGATAACAAACAAGTGTGCTGGGGAATACCAGGAATCAGCTCCAAAGATGTAATGTTCTTTTATCTTGCTGGGCATGTCACTTGCTAACAGGTCCCAGTGCCTGCTCCTACAACCTGGAACAAGGGGGAAGAACTGACAACAAATTCCTTCCTCCTGAGGAAAGAAGCAACCAAACCAACCCACCCCCCCCCTTCAAAACCAACAAGCAAACAAATATTACCTCAATGAAGCAGCTGAAAAACAAATCAATAAAGAAATATCCAGAACCTGGCAAGCTTTAAGTCATGTGTGGGCTTTGCTTCTCTCACCAATCTGCCTCATTCCAAATGATTTCCATCAAGAAAAAGGGCCAAGGATTGGTTCTTGATCTTCCCTAATAAAAAAAATACCATAAGCTACACAGTAAATGAGATAAACTCCACTGTAGGAGTCTAAAGTTATGATGTTTTCCCAGCAGACCTTCTCCACTCACATGGGATTAATTGTCACATCTGAATAAAGGTCTAGGAGTTCTTTTAAAGCTTGGGGTTTTTTTTTTTGTGGCTATAGATGCTATTTCCTATCAATTTTACTAACAAGTCTAAACTCAGATGTATTAATCATTGTCAGATTTGATCAGGTTGCAGTCTCTGGCAATCAGCAGCAGAGCAGTGGAATTATGACTATTACTAATATTATCAGCATTACTCTTTCCCTAGCTATGGTTCAGCTTGGATTTGGGGGGGGGGAGGAAATAAAACTGCAGACACAACATGCACATTTCTAGGTTTTAAAAACTTAGCTGATATCCTGAAAGAAGCAATTCTCATACTTTTTTACCCCAGATTCCCCCTTTTTGCTGTGGGAATGATCCCAGATAGTGCCCTGACCTTTGCAATCCAGCGTTTCTCCCTCTCCTGATACACCAAAAGGGAAAGCACTTTTCCTCTAACAAACTCAGGAAATGAGCAATGACAATTCCTGCATGTCCAGAGCATGTTTTGGAACCTTTTTGGTTTTTTTTCCTTTCCCTGATGGTCACAGCCTCACAGAATGGGGGAAGTTTATTTCTGAAATGCCACCGCTTTTTGTCACTTTAAGTTCTATTAAGATTGGTTATTGACTTGATGTATAATTAATGCCTTCCAAACTCCTACCATTTTTTTCTTTTCCTTACACATAATAAATCTTGCTGCTGAGAAACTCAACCAATTCCTCTTGTTTATTGCCATTCCCTCCTTCCCCACCCAGGAGGAGCAGAAGTCACTTGAACTAAAGCCCTACGGCTCCTTCCAGGAATGTGTCTGGATGTTTCTCACTTAGGCTTGAGGTGACAATTATTAGAGCTGGCACATAGAAACACAAAAAGCAAGAGGCATTAACAGGTCTATTCACCAAGGGGTCTGCACCCTTTCCATGGCAAAAAAACCCCCAACCACCTTAAATAAAAGTAACATGCCTAAATCGTGTAAATGTCAAGGTTTTCTCATTCATTAATTCCCCTCTCTTTGATGTGCAATGCTCCCAACTCTCTCTCTGCTCAATGGAGGAGTGTTGGGCTGAGAGGAAAAAGCAAGTCAGCCTGGCACATTCTGCAAGTCACAAAGGATGCAGGCTTGGACTAGGATCCAAAAATGCACTTATGTGCATTGCACCTAGGAAGATGCATTTGTTTGGAGCTCCTTTCCCTCCATCCCTGAGGGGACTGACTGGAAACAGCTCCACAAAGTCCTCCTGGTGCCACAGAGCTGTGACCCACTGTATCAGAAAAGGAAGAGTGGAGAGAAAAGGGAATTCTTTCCTATTTTGTATCAGAGAGGTGCTTCCCCAAGAAAGATGATGATGTTGGGGCACAGCACATAGCCATGGAGGGCACAGAAGACTCAGGGGTGTCTACTCACCATCAGTAAGCTCTGCTCTTCTAGAAGTCATCATGGCCAAGCTTCATGAACACAGCTCCAGGGAGGGCTCCATCCATGCTCTTCCCAAGCGCTTTTTCCAAGCGCTGCTGGCTGCAAAGGCCAATTTGGGACAGACCAGAGCGGTTGCAAAAGGCACAGCACAAGCACTCCTCAGGAGGTAGAAGCTGCCAGACATGATTCTTTCTACGCTGTCTTTTCTCCTCCAGAGTGATCCTGCGTGCCTGCTCCAAANCTGAATTAAGTTCTGAATCACCAATGATGATATGAGGATGATGAGAAACTTCCTGAGGTGCAGGTTGATAGAAAACTTCTGTTTTCTTTAAGCTAACTTCCAGCCCAAAAAGCTCAGCAGTGGCTGCAAAGCAGGATGTTAAACGCTGCAGAGCTACTTCTGTCTGGGCAACAAGGGCAGTGTCAGCAGCATAAAGCAGCTCCTGGACAAGATGCTTTATGGGCTTAGTATGGGCCTGCAAACACCTTAGGTTAGACTACCATCAGTATGATATCTTGTAGAGGTAACAGCATCCCATAAGAAGTTACCATGGGCCTGTCATCTAATGCACCTCTAAGTGCAGACTCTGCCACCACCTTGGGCCATAGTAAAGCCAACTGGCAACATAAATCTCTCAGGACTCCATCTTTGACCAGAAAATCCTGCTATCAGCTAGCAGACTGGAAGCTTGAGGAAGTCAGTGGAGATGAGAGTGTCCTCTTCCTTTTACAGGAGGTTTGCTGAGTTCTTTCTTCCATGAAGTGTAAGGGAACATTTTATTTGTGAATATAGAGTTTCTATAGACAACTAATATAGAACCTGCCCCTTCATAGAAGCTCATCAAGTTCAAACCCCTTGCAATGAGCAGGAACATCTTCAACTAGATCTGATTGCTCAGAGCCCCAAACAACCTGACCTGGAATAGTTCCAGGGATGGAGCTTCTCCCACCTCTCTGAGCAACCTGGGCCAGGCTCTCACTACCCTCAGTGTAAAAAAATTCTTCCTTCTATCTAGTCTAAATCTCCTTTGAGTTTAAAACCATCACCTCTTGTCCTGTCACAAGAAGCCCTCATTATCTCTTCATGTATTACAAAAATGCTTCTTGCTTTCCATCCTCCAAACAATTCCATAGAGGCTCCACAGAAACAAACCCTCTCTGCACTTATTATTCCCTGTGTGTCCCATGCCTAAATTCACCTAGAATGACTATCATGGATTCATTAGCTTTATGTGACCAGTAAGAGAGTGGGGAAAGAAACACTAGCCCAGAGAGGTGGTCGATGTCCCATCCCCAGAACCATTCCAGGTGAGGTTGTTTGGGACTCTGAGCAAGCTGACAGGAAGGAGGTAGGACCACATAACCTCGAAAAGTCACTTCCAACTCAGAACATCCTGCAATGCTACGGAAAAGAGAGGAAAAGACCCAAAGCACAGCAAATTTCAGCTCACACTTTAGGGCTACACAACCAACCAAAGCAAAACCACACCTCAGTCATGGCCTGAACTTCCTTTCTTCCTGCTGCCTTCCCCCAAGTCACGTAACTGGCACGGGAGGGCTGGGCACAGATGGCTCGCACGGAGCCTGCCAGCTGTCTGGCATCGGGACACAGGTGCTGCTGCTCCTGCTGGCTGCTGACTGAAAGCCAGACCTCCAGGAGTCAGCCTGCAAGAGAAGAAAAAGGGGGACCAGCCCTATTTTCTTTCTGAGTTTGGATGAGATCAGATGGTGCAGGGAGAAGAAAGGATTCCCAGGCAGAAGAATTAAAAAGGAGCTCCTGAAGGCTCTTCTGCGCGATGCTTAGGATGGAGGCAGGATAAATAAGCAGCAGATCATTGCAGGCATTATTATGCACACTTAAGGTACAGATTGATCTATAAGAGAATAAGGAACTAGTTAGAGCCTCACTGAGCTCCTAACACATCCCAAATGGCAAAGGCAACTGACCATGCATCCCCTTTAGGAGAGTGAAGTATAGCAAGAGGCAAGCGAGAACTGAGGATTCATCACCACTTTGCATCACCTCCATGCTGCAGTGATTTTCAGAGCTGTTGAGGTTCATTTTCAGATCCATACAGGTGAGTGACAAGGAACAATCACATCGATAACCACCTCCCACCAATGATGCAATGCCAACATTCCCCTCTCCCATTTACTTCCCAGCAGAACTATCGACAGCTCTTCTCAAACCGTGAGATGTCAAACCCCCTCTCTGATTAGGAATGGAAGAGTTATGGCAGAAGCCCTTTTAGATCATTCATCAGAGGTCTCTCTGAGGAGCCCAAGCCCTTTTGGACAGCGTGAGAATGCTCCATCTCCACAGCAATAAGAAACCCAGGAGCTGGGAGCAGTCGCCAGCTGGAAGCCGAGCAGAGGCATCGTGCCCCAGCCTGCTGCAAGCAGGAGGGTGATTTAGGGCTCTGGCTGCTCAGCTCTGCCAAATGGAAAGTGCAGGGGTCAGGGAAGGCACACCAGAGGGGAAAACAGACAAAAAAAAGCTCTGGCTGAGTGGCAATTTTACAGCAAATTGTCCTCAAAGAGGAGCAGGCACAAAGAGAGGGGAAGAGGAGGAAGGTGATGCAGATGAAGATTCTTCTTCCACCTCCTCCCAGAAAGCCCCAGCAGGCAGCTGGGCTGGGAGGATGCTCTGAGGTTTCCCTGGGACTGTGAGATTTTTGCTGAGCTTCTTTGAGAAGGTCTGAATTTCAATCACAAGTTGGTGTTTGCTCCTTTTCTTTCTATCCCAACTTACTTCCCTAACATTGTTTTTTTTCACATAAAGATCAGGCTTTTAGGAGAACTAAATACCCAGAGCCACAGAAGAGGATCCTAGGATTACCAGAGCAAGGTCACCTAGCCAATGGCTTCTAATTTCTCAAGCAAGTTGATTTGTTCCAGGCTGAACATTTGGATGCAGATATATTTACCAATCCAGGCCAAACAGTTGTGAAATGTTAAAGAAATCACATCTCTTTCAGCAAATTTCACCTGAACAGAGATGCAAGGGAGGTCTGAACCTTTCCTCTCTCAAGGTACACTAGCATCTGAGGCAAGGGCTCCACAACAAAACCACCATGAGAAGGAATTCACTGAGCATTTTGTAAATGACTTTATTGGGGGTGTAACTAATGAGAAGAATAAAGGTGCTAAAGGCTCATTGCCTTGGGCCACCCAGACACAACTGCATGATAGAAGCATAGAATCACAGAATTGTTTGGGTTAGAAGAGAACTTTCAGATCTTCAAGTCCAACTGTTAACCTAAGCCTGCCAGCTCACCACTAACCATGTCCCTCAGCAGCACACCTCCAGGGCTTTGAAATCCCTCCAGGGATGGTGAAACCAGCACTGCCCTGGGCTGTCTGGGACAGGCCTGGACAATCCTTTTGGGGCAGAAGTTTTGCCTAATATCCAACCTAAACCTTCCCTGGTGCAAACTGAGATCATTTCCTCTTGTCCTATCACTTTTTCCTTGGGAGAAGAGAGCAACCCTCACCTCAGTCCAAGCTCCTCTCAGGATGCTGCAGAGAGGGAGAAGGTCTCCCCTGAGCCTCCTCTTCTCCAGCCTAACCAACCTCAGTTCCCTCAGCTGTTCCTCACCACACTTGTGCTCTAGACACTTCCCTGGCCACACTCTAGCACCTCAGTGTCCTTCTTGGAGTGAGGAGCCCAAAACTGATCACCATTCAGTTTTTGGTGTTAATTCCCAATGAATATCACAAAAAGCAGCAGCATGCCCTCAGCTTTCAGCCTTGATAAAGCAGAAGACAGAGCACAAGCTGGGATCTCAACCCCTGGCCTGCTCCAGCATCTCCTGCAGCCTCTCTTGGCTGCATCCTGCCATACCTCCTTTGTTTGCTCCTAGCAGAGCTATTTATATCCCACACTGAACTGAAAGGCAAGCTTCCAAAGGTTTGCATTTTAGGGTTAGTTTGGGCAAGTACCCAAACCTCGGGCTGCTCAACTCTCCAAACCACCAGGGTTTGTAGAATTAGGCTAGAAATCACACACAAATGGGGCTTTCTCCAAAAAAAGCTTTTTTTTTGCACTCCATTTGTAACTGAACCAACTCTCCTGACATGGTTTTGTGTTTTCCTATCAAGATCTAAGCAGGATATGAAAACATTGAATACTAAGCAAGAAAAAAAAAATAGATATCTCAGTGAAGGTTGCAGAACTTGATTGGAAATAGAGTGCAAGAAATGACATTTCCTCACTCTGTGGAGGAGGGAATTTGTCCTTCATTTGGGAATAGAGTCTTGGATCTGATGGCAAGGTATCAAAAACAGATTTCATTTTTAATTAAAAAGATTATAGAAGTGTTAATATAGGGAGAGCATCCTCCTGGAAAGAGGACAAAGGGGAGGCAAGCCAATAGAAATGTCAAGGACCTTTTGTTTTTTGGGGGGCTTCTGTGTTCTGTAAGCCCAGAGATGTCCCCACAGGACAAAGCCACATCCTGCCCTTACATGAGAAGAATTTGCCAGGCTCTCCAAAAAGCCTGAGCTCACATTTCCAGCTTGTTTTTTTGGCCTTGAAGACCTGATGCTCCACTTGGACTAATTCATCTTCATAGCTGGAGCAGGGAGAGTGATTTTGCCAGCAGGGACCAGGTCCTCCTAATGCTCAACTGCACAGTGCTGCTTGCCATGGGCCATGTGTGCCAAGTGACCATCCAGCCAACTTGCTAGGCACAGGCTAGCAGCCCAGCTCCACAGCAGGCACATTCCCAGGCTCTCTGGCTTGTGTGCATCACACAGAGACCTGAGGAAGGCAAAGCAGTGCTCAGATCCTGATGGTGCAGAGCCTTTGCTGCAGCTCCCTCCCCAGAGGTGCAGGGCAGGTGAGTCTTACCTGCTGTGCACATCCCAAAAGAGATGAAGCTACTTCAGGATGTGTTTGGGAGGTTTTTACCTTCTAGACAGAAAGGTTTGGGAAGGTAGCAATGTTTAGGAGGTTAGTTTGGGGAGAAAGCAGCATACTTGTACCATTCTGACCTCTGTGCAGCTGCTCGAGACATAAAATAAGGCAAGCAGCCTTCTGCACAGCAAAGCTCCTTCAAAGTATTTCTGAGGGTATAATAGAACTCATGCTCTGTATTTCTGAAGTGTCTGCCCCACAAACTTACCTACAAACCAAAAGCAGAAGTCATTTAAACACAATTAATTAGTAAACCACTCTTGAACACTACTATGACTTTTCTTCTCCACTTTTTCACTGAACCAAATCCTTGCCCGTGCAGGCTTCCCTTCTGAATGAATCAGCATCTTCCCTGAGCAAAGGGTTCATTACATTTTTGTCACCCACCCTTACCCTGAAAGGACCTACCACAGAGCCACCTTAGATGTTGAGGCAGCTGTACTTCCACAGATGTCCCTCTCTTCAGCCAGGGATTTACCAGTTGATTTTCTTCTCCCACCAGTGTCTTTCATGCTCATGCTTCTTCCCACAACAACTCCTCCTCTCCTGCCATAAAGACCTAGATGCAAGAATTATGAGCTGCAACTCTTAGACAAGATACAGATGTACATGTTAGCCCACTGCATCTGTCCTCTTTATCAAAGATGAAGCCTTGTTTTGGGGCATTTGGCCTTGATTTAGTCAACATTTCAAGCGAAAGACAAAACTCCTCGTGTCGACTTGAATAATAGATGCACCCAAAGCCAGCAAGAGAGAGTGATGTGCCTTTTTCATCAGACTCTCTGTTGCTTTCTTCTTTTAAATTACAGATGATCCGTGCAACCCCAGCATGCCTGCAAACCTGCAAACCAAACAAAACCCTGAGAAAGATCCTGCAATATTGATGCAGTGCTGCTGTGTGTTTTCAAAGTGGGTGTTTTAAAACACTCCTTCCAATGCCCTTGCTACCTCATTTGTAAAACAAATCCACAGCCCTGAACAAATCTGAAGGTGGACATATGTGTCCTTGTCTAGATGCTAATGTCCACTATTCCCATCCATTACAGTGGTTGATCAGCTTCCTCCCTTAAAGAATGTGACAGGAAGGTTTTCTTGCCTTTGGCAATCCAGTTGCTGCCTCGTTCTACATCTGTTTTGATTGTCAACCTCATTCTGAGAGCAGTCAAAAAACCTAGTCAGATCTCCCCTGAATATCTTGGCAGGTTATGGCTTATTTAGGCTACAAGGAGGCTCTCTTGGAGCAGCATCCAAATTTCCTACAGATTGGCTGGTGCGGATTGCAATCCCTCAGCGTGCACAGTACCTTCCCTGCAAACAATTAGGAGAACGCCTCATTGAGCAAGGATGCACAGGGAGGTTTTGCAGCACCTTCAGCCCCACCAGAAGTTTTACCCTGCTCAGGATGAAGCCTCCCTCCTTCCTTCTTTGCCTTCTTTCCCTGCCTCCTTCCCTCCCTGCCCCTCTCGCATCCTCAGCTGCACGTGGGCTGAGCTCTCCTCCAGCTGCAAGCCAGCAGCAGCAGCAAGGTGAAGCATGGGAGCTCTTCAGGGAAGGGAGAGCAAATTAAAGCTCACTGCAGGAAAGTTGTGCCCCTGGCACTCTGCTCCTGCAACAGCTGCAGCTACAACAACTATCATCTGACATTCTGACATATACGTCGAGCGAAGCAGCGAGCGAGCCAATGCCGACACAAGCTCGCGCAGGGCTCCGAGTCCCAGCCTTGAGCAAAACAGGTGTATGACATCCTGTTGCTAGTCTTCAGAGGTTATGGGGACGAGGAGAGACATCTGAGGAGGGGAGCAGATGAAAATAACAAAAGAAGGTTAAGGCTGGGGTTGACAAGCTCATTGATAATATTTTAGATGGAGCAGACCCGCGCGCCTCGACTACAAATTGCTCCTAATGTCTCTCGCGTAGACCGCGGGCCACAGTCGAAGTGAAAATGGGCTCATTCATTACTTGAGGCAAGCAAAGCTCTGCAAAAAGGAACCCAGAAGACTCCAGATGTCCTCCAGGGCCTGGGTTGCAGAGCTGTCATGATGCCAAGAACAAGGGCATTGTGTTGTGTCGCCGCGGCCTTGGGGTTTAGATGGGAACAAACGGGAGCAGGGAAAGCCTTCAGCAAGTATTTCTGAGTTTGGTGGAAAATCCTCTTGCAGCATTTTGCTTTTTTAATGTTCTGAGACTAATTGAGGATCTAATAGGAGGCAAGGACATTGCCAGGAAAGACATTTTACTCCTTGTGTTAGCATCCACTCCATGGCTCTTTGTGCAATTCAGCTGGAAACGAACATCCAACACTGTCTTTTGGAGAAGAATTTTCAACCCTATCTTCTAAATTCTTACCTTTTGGCCCAGAAATAGAAGATCAGGTGCCAGTCCTTGGAGTTTGTTGCTTCATTCAAGTCACATAGCTCCCTAGGCTAATCAGCCTTTCCGAAGTTGCTGTATTTTGGGGGAGGAAACCACGTATGGCAGCGAGGCCACGTTGCCATCAAAGATGCTCAGAAGAGCACTGTTGGATATTAAAGTTAGCATCTGCTATTGTCTGGTTAACAATTGGCAATTACCATTAGCTTCTACTGTGGCTGATGGAGTCACAGATGGCTGATTGAGGCAAGGAAGAGCACTTCTTCCTATGGAGGAGTATGCTATAGGAGGGGGGAAAACAAAAGTGAGGTTAACATGGTGCACTATCAAGCCCAAAAAGTCACAATTCAGCTTGTCTGGCACACTTGGGAGCTCTGCATTTTCATCCCCAAAAGATGATGGGCAGAAGGGCTGACAAAACTCAAAAGCTAGGGAGTAGACTGTGGGGAGGGGTGAACAATCAATGCCTAGTGACCTGCAGAGGTATTGCTCTCATTGCAAGGGAAGCTGCTGGGAAAAAAGGTGGAGGGCTGCTTTTCTTCTCTCTGTAATTCTTCTCTCTCTTCTTGCTTCATTAAGTCCTCAAAAGATTTCAGTAATCACAATTTATCCTCTTTAGTGGGAAATCTTAGCCACTTGCTTTGCACACCTTTAATTAGAGATTTAATAAGGAGACAACTGTTTAAACACAGCCCTTTTGCCCATTAATAGCATCTACCTAGGTTTGATTTTACACCTAGAACTGCTAATAGATTCTGCCAGTTGGTAATAAGACTTTGTACTTTTAATAATAAGTCTGTGCTTTAGAGATATTAAATTAAATTAATTGAATTCTTTCTTGCATCTGCAAGCTGGATTTTGGTATTTGGAAACACAGAATGTCCTGAGCTGGAAGGGATCCACAAGGATCATTAAGTCCAACTCCTCTCTATGCACAAAGCAACCCCAAAAAGTCACACCATGTGTCTAAATGCATTGGCCAGATGCTTCTGGACTTGTCTCATGCTTTGTGCCTGCTGCTTTGTTCCCATTGCCTGGTGTCCTGTATCCTTTCCATCTGACCAGATCTCCTGCCTTGTCATGGCTCAACACAGGAGAGGGGCTCTGCTGTGGGATGCCCTTCCCAGAGGCACCTGTCTCATCCACAACTGCTTCAAGACCAAAAGATCCCAAGCTATTCCAAGCCATCCAGCCCATGGCAATGCTAACAAGAGCCAGGTGCCTCTAACTTCCCTTGGGATTTGATATGAGCATCCAAGGTGGCCAAGCTCTGCCAACCTTCCTAATCTCTGCTGGTTTACATCCTGCTTTTATCCAACCTGAAAGAAGACTTTGAGGATGGATTATGATTGCTTTGCTTGAGCACACCCTGGAGAGGATCACCCAAGCTTGGAACATGTGCAGAGAGCACAGACTCCTCAGATGAGCCTAAGTCCACTACCTGGCTCTGGATCACCTCAGGGGAATTTGGATCAGCTCCTCAGTAAATCCCAAGAGTGTTTTGTTTAGGCAAATATTTCCTAGCTTAAATTTTCTAGATCTTTTACATCTCCAGAGACACAAGATGGTGCTGGATGGGAAGAGATGGAGAGATGGAAATAAGATAAATCACTTGTCTCAGTCTTCCTTTCTGGAGTGTGTTTGAAAAACAGACAGTTCCTCAAAAGCAGCATCATTATTTGCTATAAAATGCTGGCCAGGGTATATCCCAAGCCCAGGGGTGCACAGGAGGAGCCAGGGATGGAGTCAGGACACCAGTGCATCATGCCTATGGCACAGGCTCCTGAGCAACTGCTGCTGAGCTCACCCCTTCCCTCCACACTTCAAGGAAGAAAAGGGGGGGGGGAAAAAACCCTAAAACAACTAAAAAACCCAGGCTGTCTCTCCAGCAACCCCTCCCCTTTCTAAGGACTTCTGCCAAGCTAGCACACAGATGATTTTTCTTGGCATCTTGGTTTGGGGAGGTTGTTCTTCCAATGCTTAGCATTAAGCTGAACTCTTGCTTGCCAGAGATCAGAGCCCATCAGGTGCTTTCCTACTGATGGAATGAGGTTACTGTAGTGTGGCTCTGGAAGGAGGAGAGGGAGGGAAGGGGAAGAGCTTTTTAAAGCTGGTTTTGAGAAAGCAGGGAAAAAAATATCACACAGAGCTCTCACCCCAGGCAAAACTGCTCAGGCTCTCAAATAAAAGCTGGAAAGAGAGGAAGGGAAAGAGAGGAAGGGAAAGAGAGGAAGGGAAAGAGAGGAAGGGAAAGAGAGGAAGGGAAAGAGAGGAAGGGAAAGAGAGGAAGGGAAAGAGAGGAAGGGAAAGAGAGGAAGGGAAAGAGAGGAAGGGAAAGAGAGGAAGGGAAAGAGAGGAAGGGAAAGAGAGGAAGGGAAAGAGAGGAAGGGAAAGAGAGGAAGGGAAAGAGAGGAAGGGAAAGAGAGGAAGGGAAAGAGAGGAAGGGAAAGAGAGGAAGGGAAAGAGAGGAAGGGAAAGACAAAAAAAAAGAAAGGAAAAGAATAAAGGAAAAAAAAAGGAAGGAAAGTCCTGTCTAGCTAAATGTATTTCTAACAGTGGGAATCTTTTTTTTTGCCAGCATGGGTGTTTTTCCTCGTGCAGATTTCCATCTCCGTTTGCTCGTTGGCACTTGGAGGGCAACAGTCAAAATTCCCCAGCTGTTTGCAGGAGGATATTCCCCAAGAATAGCTTTCCCTTTTTGGGGAGGGAATAATAAATACATTACAAACAAATTAAAAAAAGCCCAAACCAAAGCTAAAGGTAAGGATTTTATGGCCAGAAGACAAAGCATGTTGCAGCAAGGGCACCCTGGGCTGGCAGCTTTCCAGGGCACTGCAGCCCTGGTGCTCTGCTGTGGCTCAGAGTTGCTTGGGCATCCTCCTACTGCTGCAGGGAGGAGGAGAAGAAATGAAACAAAAATGGGGGAAAAAAAGGCATTCTTGGCTCCTAGACAAACCATGTGAACTTCAGGAGCTGAGAGGCACTTTCCCAACATTCAAAAAGGGGAGATTTGTTTTTAAAGGGAGCTCTCTTTTTTTTTTTTTTCACTGAAAGGGTTGGGTGAGATCTTGGGATTTTACTTAGTTTTGTGGTAGGAGAAGGTTGTTCTTTGTTGGCCTCTGAGCCACTAAAATAAAGCCTGAATTTTTGCACCTGCCTAATGCTAAAGGCAGAGGCTGGATAAAGCTGTAAATTGTTTAACAGCCCAATCTGGAGAAGGAAGGAAAAAATACACACACACACAAAAACACCCAAGCCCGTAATACCTCTGCAAGGCTGGAGGCAAGATTCATTTCAACAGTTTTCCCTGTCATCCATGTCACCAATTTGAAGCTTGTCTTGTTTACTGGATGAAGGTTTCACACTGTGTCAATGTTCTGCCAGGCTTCAGCATTCAAATGAGCAGTTAGTACAAGTCAGCCATAAAGATGGCAGATCTGTGAGACTGGCACGAGGCACCGCGAGCTCCCTGGTGCAAGCTTTTAAGCACTTGGCATGCTGCTAGCTCAAACTGGAGGAGAGAGGGGGCCGGCGTGCATCATTTGGGCCTGAGTGCAATGCACTTGAAATAATTACTTTAATCAGCAAAAGTTAATTACTTTAAATCATAAATTAATGGTGGAGCATTTGGCAGAGCCTGATGTGTGTGGCGAAGCTGTCAAGCAAAAAGCACAGGTGAACCGGCGACCTCTTTTCTCTCTCTCTCTCTCTTTCCAGCTTGCTGGATGAAAGGAAGGAGCTCACCTACTGTGCCTTGCCACATTAAAAAAAAAAAGGGACTCTTTGGAACAGGAGCATAGCTACCTTAAACTGTCACCTATAAAAAATTAGGGGAAAAAAAAAAAAAGGAAAAGAAGAGGGGGAAAAAAAAAGAGGACTATAAACAAGCAGATTGCTGCTAAGCAGGTGCTGCCGGAGGAGTCGGCCCTTGATAATAATAAGATCTTCAAATGGCATCTGCCTTTATTTTATAGCACAATTGGAAAGATGGTTAAAAGTCATAAAGCCCATCTCAGCTGCCTTTATGAGCTCGTGGCTGGCAGTGCTGGGGGGAGAGGGAGCAAAGGGGTTTGGGGGGTGAGGTGGAAGATGGGGTGCCGTCGTGCTTGAAGGGAAAGGGGTTTTGTGTCTTTGTCTAGGGAGAGTTAGTGGGCATGGTGGTGGTAGGGAGATGGTTAGACTTGGTGATCTTAGAGGTCTCTTCCAATGTGAGTGATTCCCTGACACTCAGCTCCCAGGGATCCAGCAGCCACCAGCACACATTTATGGATCAAGCCTCACACGCTGCCATCCCCAGCCCCACACTTCTTAGGTTACATCTCTTAACTCAGCTGACAGGCATCTGATGACTTGAGGCAGTGCAGGGAAGGAGCTTCCCAAAGCCATGGAAACCCTCAACATACAAATACAGAACAGAATCATGAAGGTTGGAAGAGATCACCAAGTCCAACCATCAATCTACCATGCCACAAACCCATGGCCCTAAGTAACACTTCCATATGTTTGTCAAACCCCTCCAGGGATGGTGACTCCAGCACCTCCCTGGGCAGCCTGGGATAAGACTTAACAACCCTTGTAGGGAAGGAATTTTTCCTGCCATCCAGTCTAAACCTCCCCTGGTGACATCCTTTGCATCTCTTTGCCTTCAGGAAAGCACACTGTGCCTTACAGCATGAGTTGGGAAGACAATAGTGGTAAATTAACCCATAAAGAATCACAGAATCATTAAGGTTGGAGAAGATCTCTAAGGATCTTCAAGTCCAAGCATTGACCCAACAGCACCAAGGGCTAAGTTTCAGTTTGTAATGAACAACTTCTTCAGGTTGTGCATTAAAACATTAAGGCAAAACTACCTAACCATAACCAGGATGCCCAGCTCTGAGGGTTAGCTTAGAACTAATTTCTGGGATTATAAAGGGAGTAGAGAACATTTAGAGGATAGTGAAGGTGGTAAAAATCACTTTAGAATATAGGAAATGATAATATAAGGTTAAATCCCTAAGAAAGAAATAATGGTTTGTTTCATTAGGGGGAAAGGGAGGATGTTTGGGGCTAAGGTCATGAACATATTCATAGCTAAAGCCACTTCTGTATTTAATATGAACATGAAATATTAATATAGATACTAACACATACATCACATTTAATTCATTCCCTTAATTAACTTTAATTACAGAAGGAGATCTTTCTAAAGGATCATAGAATCCTAGCATGGTTTGGGTTGGAAGGGACCTCTGGAAGCCAGCTAGTCCAACCCCCCTGCACTGGGCAGGGACATCCCCAACTAGATTAGGAAGGAAGGAGCCTTGGCTACCTCTGTACTTGTACCTTTTTCAGGATGATCCAGTTTCCTACCAAAAATGAACAAGTGTTTTTAACATCACTCAGGTTTCCCCTCTCTCTACCACTTGCTCATCACTCCTGATGGCCTTGGCTTAGGAGAAGAAAGTCAAACTCTTCCCCTCAGTGACAGGACTTACCAGAACACTCATTGCAGAGGTTGCCAGAGAGGTGACTGAGCCCAGAGGCTGGAATTGCTTCCTTGGGTTTTCCTTTGTTCTGCAGAGGTGTTGGAGTTTGCAGTATTCCTGTTTATTAGAGATGTCCTCTTAGTCTGCAGCAGCTTGGCTCAGCTGTGCTGGTGGCCAGGCTTGGGTCTTCCAGAGGTGTTGAGTAGAAAACATCTCCTTAAATGCCTCAAAAAGAGGATGTAAAGATGCTTACACGACCAGAGAAGAGCAGACAGACAGACAGACAAGCAGTGGCCAGGGAAGTAATGAGGAGCAAGGTATGGAGCTCTCGTCAGGGAAAGCCTCCTCAGCAAACACAGACCCCAGGGGAGCTCTAGAATCACACAACTGTTTGGGTTGGAAGAGATGTTAAGAGCATTGAGTATAACCCAACACTGCCAGCTCACCACTAACCCTCTCCCTCAGTGCCACAGCTCCATGGCTTTGCAACCTCTCCAGGGATGGAGACTCCAGCAGTGCCCTGGGCAGCCTGGCACAGAGTTAACAACCCTTTGCATGAAGAAATTGTTCCTAAGATTCAATCTAGACCTCCCCTGGCACAATTTAAGGCTGTTTCTTCATGTCCTATCGCTTGTCTTGGGAGAAGAGAGCAACCCCCACCTCACTCCAAGCTCCTCTCAGGGAGTTGGAGAGAGTGAGAAGGTCTCTCCTGAGCCTCCTCTTCTCCAGCCTAACTCCATCCTAGCTCCATCCAGCTCACTCATTTTTTCCCCCATCTTTAGGACAACATTGCCTCAAAACACCAACTCTAGCCTGGAAAGTGTTAGCAAATCCATGGGAATTGAGATTCTCAACACAGAAAATCTCTCACCCTCTGCAAGAAGCTAATCTGCTCACCTGGCACACAGAGACTCCTGCAAGATCCATCCCTGGAAGGGTTTAAGAGACAAAGAGATGTTCTCCTTAGGGCCATGGTTTAGTGGCCTGGAAGGGTTTAAGAGACAAAGAGATGTTCTCCTTAGGGCCATGGTTTAGTGGCCTGGAAGGGTTTAAGAGACAAAGAGATGTTCTCCTTAGGGCCATGGTTTAGTGGCCTGGAAGGGTTTAAGAGACAAAGAGATGTTCTCCTTAGGGCCATGGTTTAGTGGCATGGGGATTGGAAGTATGGTTGGACTTGAGGAGCTTAGAGGTCTCTTCCAGCCTTCATGAACCTGTGGTTTCTAGATGAAACATCCTTTGCATCCTAAGGCAGAGGATCATGGAGGATGGAAGAGACCTCTAAGCTCCCCAAGTCCATCCATCCCTATCACTCCCATACCACTAACCCATGGCCCTAAGGAGAGCAGCTAGATGTTTCTTAACCCTCTCCAGGGATGGAGACTCCAGCACCTCCCTGGGCAGCCTGGGCCAAGACTTAACAAACCCTTTCAGCAAAGAAATTCCTCCTTCTATCTAATCTAAACCTCCCCTGGTGCAACTTGAACCACTCTTCTTTATTATTATTCTACCCCAAACAAGCACTGAAGCAACTTGATGCTCACAAAGGTTGGATTCAGAGCATTCAGGTGGTTTTGTTGTTGTTGGGTTTTTCCCCCTCTTTTTATCCTTTTTTTTCCCCCCCTTCTCCTCAGCACCTAGGCTGTTTGAAATTAGAGAGAAGGCAGCTTCAGGAGGCAGTGCTATTTTAATCATTCCAATGTGTCCAGTGCTTGGAGATGAACTCCACAAGGTGAATATTAAAAGTAGTTGTGGAATTCAGACATTTCACCAAGGAACACATCATAGCCAAAGGCAAAACCGGAAGGCAACTTCACTTCCAATCAGTGTTTGCATTTTATTGAAACCAGATTGGGATTCCTGGAAAGGAGCCTACAGATCACAGCTTTAATACTAATTTTCATAGACTCCAGTAAAACTGTCAGGGTGAATCAGGTGGGGAAGAAAGCTTCCTCTAGAATTCACAGCTGGACCTCCCTCTGGCCTCGGAGTGCATCCTGGAGCACAAAGGGGAGTTTGAGCATCCTCACAGCTTTGCCCCTCACCTGGACAGGTTTCTCTTGGCCCTCATGATCCCAAGCTTGGAGGAGTGGTTGGAACCCCAGAAGGCTGTGCTGCCATCCAGAGTGACCTGGACAAGCTGGAGACATGGGCAGGGAGAGACTTAATGACATTTAACAAGGGGAAGTGTAAAGTACTGCATGTGGGAAAGAACAAGCCCATGGATCAGTACAAACAAGGAACTGATGTGTTGGAGAAGAGCCCTGGGGAAAAAGCTCTGGGAGTGCTGGTGGCTAGGAGGATGCCCATGAGGCAGCAATGTGCCCTTGTGGCCAAGAGGCCAATGGCATCCTAGGATGCATGAAGAGGAGCGTGGCCAGCAGAGCCAGAGAGGTTCTTCTCCCCTCTCCTGTGCCCTGGGGAGGCCTCCCCTGGAATGCTGTGTCCAGTTGTGGGCCCCTCAGCTCCAGAAGGCTAGGGAGCTGCTGGAGAGAGTCCAGCCCAGGGCCAGCAAGATCCTGAAAGGAGGGGAGCATGTGCCCTAGGAGGACAGGTTGAGAGAGCTGGGTCTCTGCAGCCTGGACAAGAGGAGACTGAGAGGAGACCTCAGCAATGCTTAGAAATATGGGAAGGGTGAGTGTGAGGAGGAGAGAGCCAGGCTCTGCTCCATGGCATCCAATGGTAGGACAAGAGGCAATGGGAGCAAGTTGGAGCACAGGAGGTTTAGTAATAACACGAGGAGAAACTTGTTTGCAGTGAGGGTGCCAGAGCACTGGAATGTCTCCAGACAAGGAGACTCCACAGGCTCCTGGGCAGCCTGTCCTCCTAGGGCACATGCTCCACTCCTTTCAGGATCAGTGCAAACCTCTTCACCTCTCCAAAAAAAACAACACAACATCAAAGAATCAACAAGCAGCAGAGGATTTTGCACCCAGAGATCAACAGAAGCCTTGGATGACAACTCTAAGAGCCTTTGCTCCTAAGCCCCACCATAAACCCAGGGGTGCTGGCTGTTTGAAGTGAGGTTCTGTGAGGCTACATGGCCACCTCTGAAACCACTCCATTCCCCACCCAGATCTGCTCTCTTTGTCTCCCTCTGAGCTGCTGCTTTGCCAAAGCCTCCTGCCAAATCCCTTCCCTGCAAGCACACAAAAGAAAGGAGGGGGAGATCCCCCCCTCCCCTTGCCCTAATTCCCCCCAGTGCTGCTGGAGGAAGGAGAGCATCCTCTGGAAGAAGGGATGCAGAGGTGATCTTGTGAAGCTCTCAGAGCAGTAGTTCCATGGCTTTAGGGAGCATCAGCACTTCCCTGAAAGCTCCAGGAGGTTGGGGTTTGTAACTCATCTATCCAAATTGGCTCAGGCTGCAGGAACTTGGCAAAGCACTCATTGTGATCAACAGGAAAAAAAAGCAAGATGGTTTGGCTGGTTTGGAAGCATCCTTTGACTTGTCTATACAATGTTGGTTGGGTTTTGACATTTCTGTGCTTGTAAACCCCCAAATTAATTTCTTTATAGGAAAAAAAATGAAGGCTAAGGAAGCTGGAGAGCATCACTGGAGACTTCCAGTCAAATCCTGATGAGGCCACGAGTCTAAATAAGAGCTTGCATGTCTCTGCCTAGTCTCCAGCTAGGGTCTCTGTGTTGGCATAGGGGAAAAGCTCTGCCCCTTGAGCCCCTGGACAAGGGAGGAAAGAGCAGGGGATGTGGCAGAGCCATGGGTGATACATCTCAATTCACTTCATGCTTGAAACAAAGAGCCCAGTGTCTCTCCAAAGTGTTCTAACATCACAATGTCCAGCCAAAGGGGAAAGAAAATCTGAGCAGAAGGTTGAAATCTAGGATTGCATTCTGCATTCTGTCCTTTAGCCATCTAATTGTGGAGGAGGGAGGAGAGGAACTGCTGATTACACAGCCAAGGATCACATCCAATGTGTTCCTTCAGCTGAAACCTCAGTTGGGCTTTTTGGAGATAACAACATATTGCTCTCCTATCCTGTCAGTGGCATCTTACTGCCCTGGCTTAAGGCACCTCAGGATAGTCCTGTTCCTGCCTAACCTTACATCCCTGAACAGCCTTGCCCTAAACTAAGCCAGAATTTCATCCAGACTGCTCTTCACAGCAGGGAATGCTACACAGATCCCAACATGGCATGGCAAAGACAGCAGCAAAACCAGCAAGGCAATTTTCTGGTGAGGTTTGGAAGGGACCTCTGGAGCTCATCCAGTGCATCCTCCCTGCTCCAGCAGCATCACCCCCAGAGCTTGCCCAGCATCCCCTCCAGGGACTTTGGCAATCTCTGCACATCATGTAAGAAATGAGCTTAGAACTCACAAACTCTGCAGGTCCAAATTAGATTCAACCATTTCTCTAGTTAGCAGATACCTAGAGCAGAGTGTTTAACCTCCATGGAAAAGGAGCAGAGGTTTTGTTGCCTTGTTGGACATCCTAATAGAGTTGTGATTTTTGCAGCACAAGCTTGCCTCTTGATTTCTCTCTCCCTTCCATCTAAAGCCATTTAGGAGGCACCTAGCCAAGTCAAGTGATGCCTTTTCAGGTGGTGAGGACCAAAGTGAAGCACAGAATCACAAAGGTCAGAAAAGACCTCTAAGCTCATCAAGTCCAACCATTCCTATCACTCCCATACCACTAACCTATGGTCCATGGAGAGCATCTCAATGTTTCTTAACCCCCTCCAGGGATGGTGAGTCCAGCACCTCCCTGGGCAACCTGGGCCAAGGCTTAACAACCCTTTCAGCAAAGAAATTCCTCCTTCTATCCAATCTAAAAAACTAAACCATGACCCTGGATCTGAAAGTGTGGGATGTTGTGTGAGGAACTCACCAAGTCCCATGGGGGTGGGTGGCTGCCTTTGTGCACTCCAAGCCAGTAACAACAACATTCCACATCTCCTTCTGGAGCTGCAACGTGATGGATGTGTCCCAGCAGGCATCCAGCACTCCCTGTGGTGTGGAGAAAAGGAAGATATTGTCTATTTCTGTGATGACAGGAGAAAGCCAAGGATTTTTAAACATCCTCCTACTGTTACCATGACTTCCTCTCATTTCCTTCTCCCAAAGCCAGCCTGGCAGATGCACTAGGCTAATACAGCTCCCATTTGATCCCTGAGGGATTGCTTCCACTGGAAGCTTCCAGGAATTGTTCTAGAGTCCAAATGAAAGCCTGATTTTCCTACTCATGCCTCTAATGACCTAGCCTGCCTCAACCATGCCCAGGCTCCCTCTGCATTACTGACATCCCTCAAGCTCTTCAGTCCTGAACAAGTGGAGATCAGGCATTCCCAGTATCTCTTTTTCCAGCTTTCTAACAGCAACTTTTCCATGGGACAAGAAGGACAGGCTGCCACACTTCATTGTGTCCTTCACTTCAATTGGCAAACACCTCAAGAGTTGCTGCTTCAAAATACAACCAACTTTTCCTCCCTTTGTTTTGTTTTCCAGTGCCTGGCTTGGGGCTGGCAGCAGCATCTTGCCTTTTTTTGGCCAGAAAAAGAAGAAAAAAATTATAGATAGATAAAAATCCCTTTCAGAAAACATGTCCAACCAGCCAGCACTCAGCACCCTGAACAAAAGAATCAATCCCAATGAATATTTGATGCTCCCATTCTAAATTGCCAACACAAAAAAGTTAACTTCCGAAGCAGAGTTGAGTTGGTTTGTCGCTGGCTTTGTTAATCTTTCTTTTTAAAGCTTTACCAAAATGACTCAATGTCTAATAGGAAATGCATATATTTTTAAAGGGTTTGTTGTGTTGGGTTTTTTTTGTATAACTAAGTAAGAGTTGAAAGTTGAGCAGAAGAGCAGAGGGAAGTGTCTAATCCTTCGCCGGACGCCTTGGCACAGCAGCGCTGCGGCCGCTGCCAGCATTGCATTCTGACAGAACAAGTGTTGCATGAGATGTGAAGGATGACTCCAGGCTGCTGGGGGGAAAAAAAAAAAAGAGAGAGAGAGGAAACAAACCCTGGAGCAGGTGTTCCTCATCCTCATTTGCAATGGAGCATGGCCCCTGGCTCAGTGAGCTGGAGCAAATGGGCTGGCAGGCCCTGGCCGTGTACCTGCGTGCTGAGCTGCACTAATGATAATGGATGCAGGCCTATTAAGCAGCCCATTTGTAATGGCACACAGAGGCTGATTGCTTGGGGAGTGAGTCAGCTCCTTTCCAAGAGGGAATGCTGGGAGATCCAGGAGCCTTTCTGCAGCCCCTGCTGCTCTGCTGGGTGGACAACTCTGTTAGGTTTTAGTTAAGAAGGCAAAGGAATCCATGGTGTGCTGCAGGATTAAAGCATCTTGAGGTGTAAAGCAGCTCCATTCCTTCATGGGTTTTGTTGTCCTGGTGGGAAGAGGAGCTCCTTACCTGAGAACCACCAGCTCCAGGGTGAGAGTTAGGTGGGGAGCAAGAGGATGGAGCCAGACTCTGCTCAGTGTTAAAATACAAAGAGGAGTTGATGAAGATGCTGGAGCATGTGTGGCAGGAGGAAAGGCTGAGAGCCCTGGGAATGCTGAGGCTGGAGCAGAGCAGAGCCAGAGGGGAGCTGCTCCATGCTGAGCAAGAGCTGAAGGGTGCAGGGGGCAAGAGGCTGGGGCCACACTCTGCTCAGGGGTGCCCAGGGCCAGCCCAAGGGGCAATGGGCACACACTGCAAGCCAGCAGCTTGCAGCTGAGCAGCAGGAGAAACCTAAATTCCTAGACAACAGCATCAAAATTGTCTCACACACTCTGGTGCCTTTACATCACTCCACCAAAGATTGCTTAAAAGTTGATGACATTAATGAATTAAGCATCCTTAGACCCCGAAGTACAAAGCAACTGGATCCTGTCAGGCAGGTTGGCTCCAAGAGTTCTAATTCTTTTTCTCCTTTTCCCTTGGTAGTCCAAGTTTGGAGTTGGAATAACTCTTCAGCCAAACAATAATAAATTAATATAAGAGCATCCTATACACATATTCAGGTAAAGGCCACAAATAAATGTCTGCACAGCTATACACAAGAAGAATCATCTGATGGCAAGTTGTGCTCCATGATATATTCAATACCTAGAGGTACAGCTCACAAAGTCTGGGCCTGGGAAGGATGAAGCCTTGGCCATTAAACACAACATCCCAATATTAGCAATTAATCACAGCAGCTTTTACTCTTCTGATTTTACCCTTTGCTTTCAAGCCCAGGCTTGGCAGCCCAAAATCCCCCACCCCATGTGCCCACAAACCACTTGGCTGGCAGTCACACTGCAGCCATCAAAGGGGCTGGAATTTCTCTGCCTTCTACAGTATATTTCAAAGGAGGTGTTTTTTTTTTTCCCTCCTGCCATCCACACTATATCAATACTCAATGTGGGAGTAATTTAACTTCTTAATTTATTGCAGCAGTAACAGCATTTTCAAACTGGTCATAAAATATTCTTGTGCTCTTCTAATCTGGGTTTTCAATGTTCTATAATGGGAATTCTATGAATAATATTGGGAAGTGAGAGATATTTTATCCAGTATCTCTAAGGGAACAGTGGTATTGCATAAAAAGTTAGGTGACATGGGAGAGACTGATAGAGGTGGTGTTTAAAACAAGAAAAACCCTACCCTTCAGGGTTTGTCATAGGAATAATAATGAGTTAGGGACATTCTTTGCCTTCCTAAAAATGCAATTTACCTGAAGATAGGGGTTACAAAAAGAATGTTCTGATTCTGGATGGCTCCAAAGCATACAGAGCAAATATCTGATGGCCTTGGCAAACCACTCAGCTACTCTCTCTTGTCCAGGGTTGGATATATTCTTACTACTCTTTGTATTTTGCTATTCTGAAGGCCCTAAGACATGCCTCAGAAACAAGAGCATAGGAAGGATTTGAATTCACCTCCCACCACCCAGACAGAGGAGAAGAGTTGGGGTCACCACCTTCTCCTAGGCAAGGCTGGGGAAGGGATTGCCCCAGAGCCTAAAGGAGGCTCTGCAGTGAGCCAAATCTAGCAAATCTCACCCCAGATTGCTTCCTAGCAAGCAAGCAAGATGTTTTCTAACCACAGGATGGACTATGACAGAAGTCTCTCCACAGAAGGGCTGGGTGGATGCTCAGCATCCCTGGCACTGCGCTGCAGCATTCCCAGCACTGCTACCTTGGCTTCCCTGGAGATTAGCTTTTGGATTTCCTTTCAGGGAGATTTACTTTTGATGTTCCTTAGAGGTCAAACCCCACCCCTGCCTGTCACCTTTTGGACTGGCACATCATTTTGCCTGGGCTGCAAAAAGCACCTTGTCCATCCTCTCAATCGATGCTCAACCCTGAGCTCGGTCTGGAGTGAGATGCAGGTCAGCATGCACTGCTGAGAGCTCCAGACCATCCTGCACACCCAGTTTTCCAAGCAACACTTCCTTTCCTTCCATTTTGGGAGGTTTCACATTGATTGTGCTTTCTTCTGGTTTTTAGCACTGCTGGGGAAATGTGTTGTCAGTAAAGAGCCCTGAGCACACTGGCAGGGAAAGACCCAAGCATCTCCAGCCTCAGAAAAGCATCACTGGGCTGTAAATATGTGTGCTACCTTCCAACACAGTCCTAGGGCCTGAGTCTCATGTTTCCAACTCCACACAATTGTCTGGATGCACTCTGCAGCCAGCAGATGGAAGCTGGGACCAGCCTCCTGCACCATGGAAGAACTTTACCCATGCAGACATCAGTTAGGGACTTGGGGTTGAGGCACAGCCTGCAGTGGAGTAACAGTTATCATCAGTATTTCAGCTCATTAGAGTGTAATTACATTCACAGCACTTAAATAAGGATTAGAGACACAGAAACACAGAATGATTTGGCTTGGAAAGGACCTTTCAAGGTCATGTATTCCAAACTCCCTGCAGGCAGCAGAGATATCTCCAACTAGAGCAGGACTAGATGATCTCCAGAGCTCCCTTCCAAACCCTAACATGGTGATTCTGTGACGCCAGCTCCATATATATATATATATATATATATCTATATCTCTATACACTCCAGCTCCATACCTATACGTATCTATACACTCCAGCTACATATATGCATAGATATATATATACACTCCAGCTACGTATATATATGTACACACTCCAGCTACGTATATATATATATACACACTCCAGCTACGTATATATATATACATACACTCGAGCTACGTATA
>VWZO01015423.1:0-12670 GCA_013396975.1 Bucco capensis
CCTAGAGCAAGAGGAAGGAGAAGAGGACATCCAGGGCACAAAGTGCTGATGGATGAGCCAAGCTAACAGGATCAGCCCCAGCCCTGCTCAGTGGGGGTAACAAAGGAGCATTTGGGTTGTTAGGGCTGCCAGACCTATAGCTGAGCCTTTGGATAAGGATTGCTTTGCTGGAAGAGCTCCCAGAGCAAGCAGGAATACAGAGGAGTCATGGCTCAGGGTTTGTTTTGCCCAGTGACCAAGTTGCTTGGAGAAGGGAAAAGAGGAGGGGTACAAGAGTTTGTCCCCAGCACATATCCATCTTTCAGGAGCCTCTTCAGTCCAGGCTGTCTCACTGACCACCTCCATCCTTAGCCCATGCTCTAATATCCTCATACCCTGACCTTGTGTAACGAACCAGAAGCCAAAATTACCTTTCAAACCATCCTTCATGTCCCTAGCTCTAGCATCTTTGACTTTGTCCTGATTTGCCCCAGCTCCCTTTGATTGGGTTTCAAGCAGCAACAAGAGAACAGTAATTTCCCTGCAATGTTTTTCCTAAGGAATAAAAACCAAGCCCCAATTTGTTTGTCTGCCTGTGACAGGGAGAATTTTTCATGTTACCATCAGCCCTGGAGTTCAGTCACCTATTGGAAAGATGTCCAGCTTGGAAGGATCTTTAATCTTCTTTGAAGAGAGATAATGAGGAAAACACACACAAACACATGTGCCACAGGCTCCCAAGCTCTTGAGAGGATGCTTTCTCCTTCAGCTGAGGCAAAGGTTGTGTTGGGATGGTGCAGGGGGACTGTGTTTTCCTGCTTGGTTAAGGTTTGTGTGTATCCATGTGGCTATGTTTATTTTTCTGAGGGGTACAGGTTCTTCACTTGTTGAAACCTGTGAAATTCTTCCTCCTGCTTCTATTTTTGGGGGGAGCAGATCCTGATGAGATCTCTCCTGTCACTGTACAGAGAGCATCATCTAATCATGCTGTACAAAGACAGCCCCAACTGACAATGCAGAAAGGAAAAGGGGGGACAGGATGAATAATTCAAATGATAATTAGCAGTGTAATTATTCCTGGGGTTTTTTTAGAGCAACCTACAGGACAGAACATCAACAGATGAGTCACTGGCAAGGAATAAACAGAAATCATTGGGAAGATGCACTCCTGATGCTTTAGAAAGGGACCTGTCAGAGACTTTCTCTTGTGATCTCACACTGGCATCAGTGAGTCCCCTCCAACTGCTCCCTGCAAGGTCAAAACTGGCATCAGTCATCTGGAGCTCAACTAAGGGAGAAGAAAAGCTTCAAAGGCAGGGAGGCATGCAGAGAGGACACAGGCTGGTAGAGAAATCAGAGTGGGGAGCAGAGATGAGACCCATCAGCTGAACACTCTTAATAGTCTGGGCTTGAGTCAGGCCAGGGAAGAGTCTTTGGCTGTATGCATAACACAGCCTGGAGTAGCAGATCATAGGATCCTAGAATGGTTTGGGTTGGAAGGGAGCTCTGGAGCTCATCTAGTCCAACCCCCCTGCAGTGGCCAGGGACATCCCCAACTAGAGCAGCTTGCCCAGAGCCCTGGCAAGCCTCACCTGCAATGCCTCCAGGGATGGCAACTCAACCACCTCCCTGGGCAACCTGGGCCAGTGTTCCACCACCCTCGTGGGGAGCAACTTCTTTCTAATATCCAGTTTNCCTGGTTGAAGCTCTGGCTTTGATATGCTCCAGTCCTCCAAACAGTGATACCCAGAGCTGAGATCTGTGTGTAGCAGGAGCTGAGATCTGCAGGTGCTGAGCCACAGGGAAGCAGTAGGGTGGGAGGGGGGGGGGAATTATCCCTGCATTTTAGGCTTAGTTGGGAGGGGAGAAGGTAAAAGCTCAGTCCCAAGGTGTCCACACTGTGCTTGATGCCTGATGCTGCTCTAATCCTTTCTGATAGGGATATATGCAATGAGTCTGGGCTTCAGCTACAGCCCAGACCTCTGCTTAGCCAACAGCCTGAGCAATCTCCCAAACTTACTATCACTTCTACTCTAATTTTAAAGCCTGGAGCATCCATCTCTCTTTAATAGGAAAGATGAAACCTCTGGCTGGAGCTGTGCTCCCATCCAAGGAGACACTGGGGCAGCAGCAGCAGCCTGGAAGAAGCAAACAGTGGGATGCCTTTTGGCATTGTAACACAAGAAGAGAAGAAAGATGTCTTTAATTTGCCTGGTAATGATCAATATGGAATCAAACCCGACCTTGAATTTTAATGGCTCTCTCCTAATAGATAGCCACTTGCAGATGGATGGAGGAAGAGCAGAATAGCCTGGGGGAGGGAGGTCTGGGTGGTCCAAGCAGTGCAGCAGGCTCAGCAGCCTCTGGCACCATGGCTGTGCTGCTGTGCTGCTGCCAGAAGGACAATGGCTCTAGGGGAGCAGTGACAGGGCCTGGAGGAAGCATGACCCAAGGCTTCCTGGGTTTCCCCAAGGGTTGTTCCAGCCAGCAACTTCCAAACAGTGTTTAAAAAGCAAAGACATTTACAGACAGGGAATTGGAGTCAAGAAACAATGAAATCCTTGGTTCAGGGTCATGTAGCAGCACCCAGAGCAGCAGCAGGACTCCCAGAGCCCTGTGGCACCCTCCCCATGCCAGTGGGGCCTATCAGTACAGACTGGGAACTGATGTGTTGGAGAACAGCCCTGGGGAAAAAGCTCTCGGAGTGCTGGTGGCTAGGAGGATGCCCATGAGGCAGCAATGTGCCCTTGTGGCCAAGAGGCCAATGGCATCCTAGGATGCATGAAGAGGAGCGTGGCCAGCAGAGCCAGAGAGGTTCTTCTCCCCTCTCCTGTGCCCTGGGGAGGCCTCCCCTGGAATGCTGTGTCCAGTTGTGGGCCCCTCAGCTCCACAAGGCTAGGGAGCTGCTGGAGAGAGTCCAGCCCAGGGCCAGCAAGAGCAGGAAAGGAGTGCAGCATGTGCCCTAGGAGGACAGGCTGAGAGAGCTGGGTCTCTGCAGCCTGGACAAGAGGAGACTGAGAGGAGACCTCAGCAATGCTTAGAAAGATGGGAAGGGTGAGTGTGAGGAGGAGAGAGCCAGGCTCTGCTCCATGGCATCCAATGGTAGGACAAGAGGCAATGGGAGCAAGTTGGAGCACAGCAGGTTTAGTATTAAGCTGAGGAGAAACTTGTTTGCAGTTCAGGTGCCAGAGCACTGGCCCAGGCTGCCCAGGAGCCTGTGGAGTCTCCTTGTCTGGAGCCATTGCAGAGCTGCCTGGACACATTGCTGTGTGAGCTGCTCTAGGTGATGCTGCTCTGGCAGGGGGGTTGCACTAGATGATCTCTCTAGGTCCATTCCAACCCCTGACACTCTGTGATTCTGTGATTCCTTGCTCCCTTGCACATGGATCAGATGCTGCACAGACAAGATGACTCAAGTTCTGTCCCAAGGCACTGACAGCATCTGCAAATCACAGAATCATGAATGTTGGAAAAGACCCCTAAGCTCATCAGTTCCAACTATCCCAATCACTCCCATGCCACTAACCCATGGCCCTAAGGAGAGCATCTAGATGTTTCTTAAACCCCTCCAGGGATGGTGACTCTAGCACCTTCCTGGGCCAACACTTAACAACCCTTTCAGTGAAGAAATTCCTCCTTACATCTAATGTAAACCATGGGAGAGGCTCCTTAAGAAGAGAGAAAAAAGGCAAACAAAATGCATTTATGTATCTAACTAAACAGAGCTGAGACTGACCAGCTGAAATTACCCAGCAGCTGCTTACCATTGGCATCTTTATCTGCTGCCTCAATTGTGTTTGCTTTAATCTTGTTCCCACAAGGGTGAAAACATTTGACTCATCTTCAGGGTTTGGTTTTTTTTTGGTGGATAGAAACTCATTCTGACAGTTCTCCTGTTGGCTGTTAATAAATATCTGCACTTTCTCTAATCAATCATAAACCCAATCCAATCACCTTTTCGCTTCTGATTTGACCTTAATCCTAACAAATCTCCCACTGCTTTATTGAATTTACTCTAGGAGCCAGCAGGAGAAGAAAGCAAAAGAGCAGGTACCTATTGATGCCTGTCCATCTGTCTCAGGGAAAGATAGGTGGAAAGCAGGAAAAGATTCCTCTGGAGCCTGACACTCTCTCTTGAATCAGCCCAGCCAGAACCTTTTGCCTTTTGTGTCTTGCTTCCTCTCCCAGAGGACAGAGTAAACCTGCAAGGAGCTGAGCACCACATTTCACTCTCTCCTTAACCAGAGTCACAGAATCATTAAAGTTGGAAGAGATAGAGGTGCTGGAAGGTGTCCAGAGAAGGCCCAGGAGGATGAGCAGAGGCTGGAGCACCTCTCCTATGAGCACAGGCTGACAGAGTTGGGATTAGTCAGGCTGGAGAAGAGAAGGCTCCCAGGAGACTTTCTGGTGGCCTTCTAGGATCTGCAGGGGCTACAAGAGAGCTGGGGAAGCACTTGTTAGGATGTCAGGTAGTGCTAGGACTAGGGGAATGGATCCAAGCTAGAGGAGGAGAGACTGAGGTTGGCTGTTAGGCAGAAGTTGTTGCCCAGGAGGGTGCTGAGCCACTGTGCCAGGTTGCCCAGAGAGGTGGTGGCAGCCCCAGCCCTGGCAGTTTTGGGGCTGGGAGCAAGCTGCTCTAGTGCCAGGTGTCCCTGCCCATGGCAGGCACAGGGGTTGGGGCTAGAGGAGCTTGCAGTTCCCTTCCAACCCTGATGATTCTATGAGTTTAAGTCCAAGTATCTAGGCACAGTCTGACAATCCCTTGTGGTCTCCTGTGGCCCCTGGTGCCATAACTGTGCCCACAGCAGAGGGAGCATTAAACTCATTGCCCACGGGAAAGTGTGGGGAGTGATACCCATGTTCCTAGAATCCTTGGATGGGTAGGATGAGCTCATTAGCCTTCTGGCAGTCATCCTAGGAGAAGGACAACTCTTGATTCCAAACCCAGGCAGATGGAGCTCCTTTAGCCCTGCAAGGCCTTCCAGCTAAGAGGTTAAACCTCCATCCTAAGGACTTGGCTGCCAGCATCCAAACTTGCTAGGCCCTGGCAGATGAACCTTAGGACTAAAGGGTGGGTCCAGCTCTGTGCATGCTGTGTCTCACCTAAAAAAACTCCATAGCACAGGCTCGAGGGTGCTATCTGCTATCCTCTTTTTATCAGTGTGCTTGGAATAGGCGCTGAGGAGGAGCATGGATGGAGCCCTCCCTGGAGCTTTGTTTGCCAAGCCTAGCCACAACAACAACAACAAGTCCAAGTATCTCTATCACTCCCATACCACTACACCATGGCCCTAAGTAGAGCATCTAAATGTTTCTTAAACCCCTTAAACCAAGGATTCACAGGACCACTTCCCTTCTGTCAACCACACAAGAAAACCTTGCTCCTCCAGGAGCTGTGGGAAGGACTTCTCCTCCTTAGTGGGCTCATCTGGACTTTCAAAACTCACCAATTTGCAGTTTTCCCCCTTCCTTTGCCCCTCACAGAGTGGTCCAGCTGCAGTGTGAGGGATGTGGTTCTTGTAATGCAGCTGAAATGAAGTGGAGGGAGCTGGAGGGCAAAGGATGCTCCTTCCATCCACCCAGCTCCTTCCCCACCACGTGGCCATACTTGCTTGTGTGACATCTTCTTGCTTGTGTGACATCTTCCTGCTTGTGTGCTTTCTTCTCTCTCTCTCCTCCCAGCTTTCTGCCTGCAAAAAAAAACCCAACAATCCACAGAACACTTCAAAACTGCCAGGGAGATGAGACTTGCCTCTCAGCACAAATCCTGGCTCCTCTGGGAAGGAAGGATGGATGCAACAGCACTCTCCTGCTCTTAAATCAGCCCTGGCTCTGCCCTCACTTACCATCACCCCAGGAGGTCTGAGGATGCTTTAGGAGCAATTGTGGTACAGTTTCTATTTGTAGGCATTTCCTTTCCCCTCCCTAACAGGACAGGATTCAAAGTTTCTATGTATAAACCAAGAAAACTGATCCTGCACTCAAAAGGAGAGGAGAAAGAAAGAAAAGGATGAAAGGAGGAGAAGCAACTTTGTCCTTTGGTGGTAGCTCCCGTGGTTGGAACCCCAAGGAGAACCAAAGCATCTTCATCATTATCTAGCTGCAAATGGCAGCTGCTCTGGCAGCTTCTGCTCAGGCAGGACCAGGGCTTTGAGGAGAGCAGGAAGGGAACAGTGGGGCAGGGAATGAAAAGATGGGCTACAAATTGGAAGCAGCAGGGGGTGGAAGGTGGGATTCAGCTTAGCCCAGCAGGCTCCTTATTTATGCTGTGCCAATGACTTTGCTTGCAGGAGAGAAAGAGAGAAAGCTATCTCTAAATAGCTCTATCTGTATCTCTTGCAGCTTGGCTTGGCCCAGGAAATTCCTGCAGAAGCCAAAGGCAGGAGAGACTGCAGTGCTGTAGGTCAGGCAGTGATGCAACCACCCATCTGCAGCCATGAATTACTTGCCCTGTGCAGGTTGCTCTAGATAGAGAATAAGCTTATGGATGAGGAGTTGGCTGGGGAGGAAAGGGAGATCAGTGGTGGCTGCATGCTTTAACAGTACTGCAAAATCCAAGGAGTTGGACTAGATGATCTTTCTAGGGCCCTTCCAACCCCTGACATACTGTGATTCTAAGAGGGCTCTGCTTAACAGCTTAAACTGACATTAGGCCTGATTATTCAGGGGGAACTACTAGTGACCTTCCAGGACCTAAAGGGAACTTCCAAGCAGGCTGCAGAGGGCCTGTTTGCAAAGGCCTGCAGGGAAAGGACAAGGGGCAATGGTTTTAAATTGGAGAAGAGTAGATTTAAACTGGACATTAGAAAGAAGTTGCTCCCCATGAGGGTGGTGGAACACTGGCCCAGGTTGCCCAGGGAGGTGGTTGAGTTGCCATCCCTGGAGGCATTGCAGGTGAGGCTTGCCAGGGCTCTGGGCAAGCTGCTCTAGTTGGGGATGTCCCTGGCCACTGCAGGGGGGTTGGACTAGATGAGCTCCAGAGCTCCCTTCCAACCCAAACCAGTCTAGGATTCTATGGTTATTCTCCTGTGGGCATGAAGCTCTGTGCCTGGCCATGGTGACAGCTTGGTTCCTACCCCAGCAGCAAACAGCTCCTTGTCTGGAGGCACAGCAGCATCCAGCTGTGCTCTTCCCAACTGCTGCTGGGCTGGGACGGTGGCACAGGCTCAGCCCTGGGGATGAGCTACCAGCTCTTCTCCCCCCACCAGGCTCCTTCCTCTCTCAACAATAGTCTCCATTCCCTTTGGAGGCACTGAGGAGGGAGCAGCCTTGCCCAGAGGCAGGCAGATGGCAGGGGAACATCACTTGGCTGGGGGATGATGAGCTTGGCTGACAGCTGTCTCAAGTGGATGTGATGGATGATGCCTGAGTGCTGGAGTCTATCACATGTCTCTGAAGTCCACCAGACAGCAGAACTCCTAACGGATTAGCCCAGTGCATGCCTGCAGCCCCAGGGCTTGAGACAACTCCAGGAGTGACAGGGAAAATGAAGGAAGTAATTTAGAGCCTAATGAGGGGAAAGCCACAAAGCTCTGGCTCAGCCTGGGAGTTTGGCTGCTCAGAGAAGAGGTTTGAGTTTCATCTGCTCTTGCAGGAGCTCTGAGCAAGATTTCTTCACTCATGAAGAGAAATGGCTGGGGATTCAGCTTTGGGATGGCTGGTGGCACCTCAGCTGGAGTATTGCATCCAGCTCTGGAGTTCTCAGTGGAAGGATGTGGACCTGTTGGAGTGACAGAGGATGCCACAACAAGGATCACCAGCCATCCCAATGCTAAATCCATGCTCCTGTTCCCTGCTGCTCTTCTCCCTTTGCTGCCTGCAGGCAGCCTGTGTCCCCTCTGCAAGTCCCCAGGTCACCTAGGATGAGGATGCTTGTGGAGGTGACTGCTGTATCCATCACAGGCCAAGGGTGAGCACAGCCACTGATCTACTGCTGATCCCACACACATCCCCAGGGATGTTTTCATCTGGAACAAACAGTCACAGGATTCCTGGTCTGCAAATTGCAGCTGGGATATGCACACTTAGGGAGAGGATAAGCAGCAATAGGAAACCCCAAGGACAGGAGGAGCACATCCTGCTCTCCATGGGGATATAATGAGGAAAAGGATCTTAGAAACAACCAATCCAGACAAAAGAGTGGTCTGGGGATTCCCAGATTCCCTGTATCTCTCTGCCTATTCCTCTCCCTCCTTGGAAAAGGTCCTGCCTCCCCCTCCTCTGTCCACTCCATCTCCTTCCTTTTCATCAGGTTAATTGGCCTCTGTCTTACTGAGGGCAATCTCACCCTGGCTGTCAGCCCCAAGCTATGCTTTGCAGGCACCAAAAGCTTCTGGAAAGGCAGTGATGCAGGGAAGGGTTTTTAACCTGTCACTGGGCTGCCTCTAATTGCTCTTTGTGCAGAGGTGCCTTGTTTATTCCATTCATTTGGAGCCATCAGATGCCAGAGCTCAACAAGCAGCTGCTGACTGGGGGGATTTGTGCCTCTCCAGAAGGATGAGGGGTAGGCAAAGCTCTGCTTCCCTTTAAACAATCTCTATCTCTTGTTCTTTAGAGGCATTAATGCTCCTTGTGCCTCTAGTGGGAAATGTGTCTGCAGTCGTTTGGGTTTTTTATTTCCCCCCAAAGTCACCCAGAAGGTTAGTGCCAGAACAGGATAGAAGATGCTAGCCCAGAGCCAGGAGTTAAATCCTTCAGGCTGTGCTCTTTGGCCAAAGGAAATGCATCTTTCTATTGATAAATGAAGAGATACTTACCAAGGAAAAGATATTCCCTCACCCTCCAGGCTACAAATCCCAGACCCAAATTGTCCTCCTTGTTAGCAAGCAAAATCCTCTCCTCTCCTGCTCTCTAAATGTCATGGAAACCCTCAGCAAGCAGCACAGCCTGGGAGAAGGGGCAGGAGGGTTTGTATAAACAATATAGCCAGCAGCATTGAGTGCACCAGCAGCAAGTGTGCAGATGACACCAAGCTCTGGGGTGCTGGGGATAAGTTGGAGGGGCAGGATGTCATCCAGAAGGACCTGGACAAGCTGGAGAGGTGAGCCCAGGGGAACCTCAGGAGCTTCAACAAGACCAAGTGCAGGGTCCTGCCCCTGGGTCAGAACAATCCCCACTATCAATCCAGGCTAGGGGATGAGATGATGGAGAGCAGCCCTGCAGAAAAGGCCTTGGGGTGCTGGTGGCTGAGAAGCTGCACATGAGCAAACAGTGCACGCTGGCAGCCCAGAAGCACAATGGCATCCTGGGCTGCAGCAAGAGAAGCGTGGCCAGCAGAGCCAGAGAGGTGATTGTGCCACTGCACTCTGCTCTGCTCACACCTNTCAGAGCAGAATCTCTTGCCTCTGCTTGCATTTCACAGCTCTCTCTCTCTGCTCATTTGCCCACTTGCACTCTCAGCATGCACCATGCCAGGAAAGGCTTTTTGGAGGGTGAAAGAAGCTCACAATCAGAGGAAAAGCTTTGTTTCAGCTTGCCTGTTCCCAGCCCAATTTCCCCTCTGCCTGGGCAGCAGGCTGAGGATGCTTTTCTAGCTGAGAGCTGGGGTTTGAGGCACCTAGATAATGAGTTTGGCAGCAGGTTAATAAGTGTCAACTGAAAGATCAGTTCAGAGATGGAAAGATAAATTTGTTGTGCACACTTGTATGTGTGGTTGATATCACACACACAGAGCTCAGGCTGGGTTCTCTACAGCCAAATTCTAGATGGTTCCCTTAATTCCTTCAGGTATTGTAAATATCACAAAGCCCCAGTGAAAATCCTGCAATTCCCATCTGCCCTTTTTGTGATTAGAAAGCACAAGAGGAGGAAAAAAAGGAGTAGAGAGCTAGAAAAGTGGTTTTTTTTTTTCTTCCTCAGCATAACTCTCAAGCTGAGAATTTCCTTGTGGGTTGGCCAGAGATGTGTTCCTCATGGAAAGGTTCATCTGGGTTGAAGCAGTTGGTTTTTTTTCTCCTCTCTGTCTCTTTCTTTTTGACTTTAAAATGTGTTTTTCCTTAAAAATACCTTCAATTCTGCTCTGCTGTAGCCAAACCAGCACATTCTTCCAGTGCACATGGGGTTTGGTGCAAACCAGGGCTCAGGATGTTTGTCCCTAGGGCTAAAAGGAGTCAAAATCTCCTCTGAGGACATGGCCTAGGATTTTTCCTACCCACAGAGCAACACAAAGGTCTGGCATGTCCCTTCTGACCTGGCATGTCCCTTCTGACCTGGCATGTCCTTTCTGACCTGGCATGTCCCTTCTGACCTGGCATGTCCCTTCTAACCTGCCATGTCCCTTCTAACCTGGCATGTCCTTTCTGACCTGGCATATCCCTTCTGACCTGGCATGTCCCTTCTAACCTGCCATGTCCCTTCTAACCTGGCATGTCCCTTCTGACCTGGCATATCCCTTCTAACCTGACTCAGGCTACTTGGAAGTGATTTTTCTCAGCTACCTGATGCTTTTTTGCTTCTCAGAAAGCTCTGTTGGAGCTTGAGCCTCCATGTTTTAAACATCAGGATCAGTGCCATGCTTAGCAAAAGAGACTTAGGCAGAGATGCTTAGCAAAAGAGACTTAGCAAAAGATGCTTAGTAAAAGATATTTAGCAGGAAATACTTTGCAGGAGATACTTAGTAGAAGATACTTAGTAGGAGATATTTAGCAGAAGATACTAAGCAAAAGACACCTAGCAGAAGATACTTAGCAGGAGATGCTTAGCAGGAGATACCTAGCAGGAGATATTTAGCAGGAGATAACTAGCAGAAGATATTTAGTAGGAGATATTTAACAGGAGATATCTAGCAGAAGATATTTAGCAGGAGATACCTAGCAGAAGATATTTAGTAGGAGATATTTAACAGGAGATACCTAGCAGGAGATATTTAACAGGAGATACCTAGCAGAAGACATTTAGTAGGAGATATTTAACAGGAGATACCTAGCAGAAGATATTTAACAGGAGATACCTAGCAGAAGATATTTAGTAGGAGATATTTAACAGGAGATACCTAGCAGGAGATATTTAACAGGAGATACCTAGCAGAAGATATTTAGTAGGAGATATTTAACAGGAGATATTTAACAGGAGATACCTAGCAGGAGATATTTAACAGGAGATACCTAGCAGGAGATACCTAGCAGGAGATACCTAGCAGGAGATGCAGAAGATATTGAGCAGGAGATGCTTAGCAGGAGATATAACTCTCCCTGCACCAGGTAAGGATGATACAAGCCATTGGTGCCCACAGGCACTTCACCTGCTGGGTGAAGCTCCTTTCCCAGCTCAACAGGCATTTTGGCAGCTCCATGCTGGCCTTTGCCTTCCTCCTGTGCTCTGCTCCAGGCCACCCTGTTCCTAAGCCCTTTAGAGCAGAAGGGATGCAGGAGGCTGCTGCGTGCCAGGGGTGAGTGTGAGGACAGCAGAGCTTTGTCATAAGCATCCCTACCATCCTGCTCCAGCAAACAAACCTCCCCATGTTAAAGATTATTTACATTTGTAGACACAGGTAACCACCATAATCTCTTTGATGAGAGGAAGGCTTGAATTAAGTACCAAATGTATCTCTTTGCATTGTCAAACCTAATAGTAGTTTAAAGAGAAACCTCATTGAAACTCTGCCTTCCCTGCTGGGCTAATTAGCACCCATGGAGGCTCTTAAACCTTTGATGGGTGTTTCTGTGCCAGTGCTTTGGTAACAGGGGATGCTGCTGTAATAAATCAGAGCAGAATCTGGGCCAGGCAGCAGGAAGCAAGAGGCTCTGACCAGGTGTGATGGGTTCCCAATGCAATGAGGGAGATAAAAGCACTTGTTTGATTAACTACTGCCACCAGCTTGAACTCTGAGCTCTCAGGTGCTGCTGCTAGCACTGCTGATGTGTGCCAAGAGTTTGCTTTAGGGGTTGGTCCTGGAGAATGGACCAGGTCTGATGGAGAAACTGAGCCAAATTGTGCTGAACTGGGTGGGTGGATTGATTTGAGTAAAGGGACATAGCCCTCAGAAGATCAGCAGAGCTTGCTGGTTTGGATCAGCACTAGCAGTGGCAGCAGCACTAAGGAGGTGATTGTTCCCCTGAACTCAGCACTTGAGCATTGAGTTCAGTGTTGGGCTCCTCACTCCCATAAGGGTGAGTGTGAGGAGGAGAGAGCCAGGCTCTGCTCCATGGCATCCAATGGTAGCACAAGAGGCAATGGGAGCAAGTTGGAGCACAGCAGCTTTAGTATTAAGCTGAGGAGAAACTTGTTTGCAGTGCAGGTGCCAGAGCACTGGCCCAGGCTGCCCAGGAGCCTGTGGAGTCTCCTTGTCTGGAGCCATTGCAGAGCTGCCTGGACACATTGCTGTGTGAGCTGCTCTAGGTGATCCTGCTCTGGCAGGGGGGTTGCACTAGATGATCTCTCTAGGGCCCTTCCAATCCCTAACGTTCTGTGGGTCTGTGAGGTGCTGGAGTGTGTCCAGAGAAGGGCAAGGATGCTGGGGAAAGATCTAGAATCATAGAATCCTAGACTGGTTTGGGTTGGAAGGGACCTCTGGAGCTCATCTAGTCCAACCCCCCTGCAGTGGCCAGGGACATCCCCAACTAGAGCAGCTTGCCCAGAGCCCTGGCAAGCCTCACCTGCAATGCCTCCAGGGATGGCAACTCAACCACCTCCCTGGGCAACCTGGGCCAGTGTTCCACCACCCTCGTGGGGAGCAACTTCTTTCTAATATCCA
>VWZO01015423.1:29156-64915 GCA_013396975.1 Bucco capensis
AGAGCTTTTTCCCCAGGGCTCTTCTCCAACACATCAGTTCCCAGTCTGCACTGATCCATGGGCTTGTTCTTTCCCACATGCAGTACTTTACACTTCCCCTTGTTCAATTGCATTCCGTCTCTCCCTGCCCATGTCTCTAGCCTGTCCAGGTCACTCTGGATGGCAGCACAGCTCCTGGTGTGCCAGCCACTGCTCCAAGCTTGGGATCATCCCCAAACTTGCTGAGGGAACACTCTCCCCCTTCCTCCAGATCATTGATGAATATATTGCACATCCAGCTGGATGGAGAGGAGTCTGCAGGAGGAGAGAGGCAAGCTGGCCTCAGAGGAGTAACACATTGAACTGGGGTGACAAAGAAGAATGGCTTTGACATTTCAATCTTGATCCTTACACTTCTAAATTGCCTTTTGGAAGAGGAAAATGATGTGTGAAGTACAGAGCAGCACCTGGGGATCCAGCAGCCCAGGAAACACTGATATCCTGAGGAAGCAAGAACTAAAGCCCAGCCAGTTGGGCCTTAAAACACAACCATGGCTTGGTTGCTTCTGCCCAGCCCTTTGCCAGCTGTGCTACAAACCTCCTGCAGATGCTGCCTCCTTCTCCAGGCTGGAATGTGTGGATGGGATCACTGGAATGGGAGCTGAGTGCAGGTGGAGAGCAAAGGGGCTCAGAGGAGGCATTGCCAGAAGGATGTTTCCCCATCAAAGCTTCTTGCCCTGAAGTCAGGCAGTGAAAGCAAGGTCCTGCCCAGGAAAGCTGCTGGGTTGTTTCTCACAGGAGCATGGAATGTTCCTCCTTTCTTGGCTGGGCTCCAGGGTAGTTAATTGCATTCTGCCTGCCCAACATTAATTAATTTGGTGTCATGCAGAGACTGCTGTGCTGGGTGCATCCAGGGAAGAAACATTCCAGCATCTCCCACCCCCCAGCAAAGAAAGAAGAGATGGGGAGGGAGCTGCTGGCTGGCAATTGGCTCAGCAGCATGGACACAAGGTGCCAATCCCAGCGGGAAGCATCTCATCAGGATTCAGCCATCTCCTTGCAATGCTCTGGAGCCAGCTTGGTTAGCTCTGGCATGAGGGATGAACACATTCAAGTCACACACAGAGGTCACCTCCAGGTCACTCCCTGCATCCGTTCCCAGGCTGGAAGATGCTGGTGTTGGGCAGAAAAAATCTACTTCAAAGACCAACTGATGGACAGAGAGAGTTGGGTACCAACTGGCCACCTTGGCAATGCCGGGCTGGGCTCCAAAGAAGGGCTTGGAGGGAACTGGGGGTGCCCTGGGCTTCCCAAGGTGGTTGTGACTCCTCTGTCAGCTCCTGCAGTTGTTGGGTGGGCAGTTGGGCACTGCTGTGCTCCATCCTCTGCCCCAAATCAAAGCACATGTACATCAGGGCTGGGGAAGCTGAGAGAGGTCTCCTGTGGAACTCTCTCTGGAGCTTCACAGGCAGAGAGGTCAAAAGTGCAGGTGGACAACAAGCCCCAGGTATGTGCTTGGAGCAAGATGCTCTGGATGAAGGGGTAGAGTGTTCCCTCAGCATGTTTGCAGATGATCCCAAGCTTGGAGCAGTGGCTGGCACACCAGGAGCTGTGCTGCCATCCAGAGTGACCTGGACAGGCTAGAGACATGGGCAGGGAGAGACTGAATGCAATTGAACAAGGGCAAGTGTGCAGTACGGCATGTGGGAAAGAACAAGCCCATGGATCAGTCCAGACTGGGAACTGATGTGTTGGAGAAGAGCCCTGGGGAAAAAGCTCTCGGAGTGCTGGTGGCTAGGAGGATGCCCATGAGGCAGCAATGTGCCCTTGTGGCCAAGAGGCCAATGGCATCCTAGGATGCATNAGGTGCTCCTGCTCTGGCAGGGGGGTTGCACTAGATGATCTCTCTAGGGCCCTTCCAACCCCTAACACTCTGTGATTCTCTCAGGGCAATCAGAACTGCACCAGCAAAGTCCAGGACAATCCCAACCCCCTGCAAAGACCTTCAGTGCAGAGATTTTTTCACCCCTTGGCTAAGGACTGCCAAGGGAAACTCATCCCACCCTGAGGGATGAGGAGTCCATGGGGAGTGTGCCCCAGGCATATGTATTCCCTGCAAGGTTGCTGTGGGAAGGCAGAGCTGTGGTAGGAGATCCTCTGCTCACACAAAGAACAGATGCTGCTTCTTTCATACCCTACTGTTAACTCATTCCAGCAGCTGCCTGCTGTCCCCTGAAGACAGACAAATTAGGATTCAACTCAACCAAGAACACAACACACACAGGAAAAGAAATATGTGACCACATGAGCTTGTTCCCACCACGCAGGGCCTGAGAGCTGCTGGGCCAGGGGACTTGGGGATAGAAGGTGAAAGGAGGCAAAGCAATGATTTGTTTCTCATTGCTCCTGCTCAGCATGGAGCAGCTCCCCTCTGGCTCTGCTCTTGTGCAGGCTCAGCAGCCCCAGGGCTCTCAGCCTTTCCTCCTGCCACAGCTGCTCCAGTGCCCTCAGCATCTTGGCAGCCTCTGCTGGACTCTGCAGCAGTTCCTTGTCTCTCTGGACCTGGGGAGCCCAGAACTGGAGCCAGGACTCCAGATGTGACCTCCCTAGAACCTGCCAGGGTCTCAGCCTTGCTGTCCCATCTGCAAAAGAGGGAAGCAGCACTGGGGCAGAGCAAAACCTGCATCTCTCAGATGTTGGTGTGAGTCAAATGACTATTCCCCTGACAGCCATAGGGAGCAGCACCAACACAGCTTCTTCCCAGGGCTGGAATTCATAGAATCATCAGAGAATCCTAGAATGGTTTGGGTTGGAAGGGACCTCTGGAGCTCATCTAGTCCAACCCCCCTGCAGTGGCCAGGGACATCCCCAACTAGAGCAGCTTGCCCAGAGCCCTGGCAAGCCTCACCTGCAATGCCTCCAGGGATGGGAACTCAACCACCTCCCTGGGCAACCTGGGCCAGTGTTCCACCACCCTCGTGGGGAGCAACTTCTTTCTAATATCCAGTTTAAATCTACTCTTCTCCAATTTCAAACCATTGCCCCTTGTCCTTTCCCTGCAGGCCTTTGCAAACAGGCCCTCTGCAGCCTGCTTGCAAGTTCCCTTTAGGTCCTGCAAGGTCACTATTAGTTCCCCTGAAGCCTTCTCTTGTCCAGGCTGAACAATCCCAGCTCCCTCAGCCTGTCCTCAGAGCAGAGGTGTTGCAGCCCCTGAGCATTCTCGTGGCCTCCTCTGCACCTGCTCCAGCAGCTCCATGGCCTTTGTGTGTTGAGGGCTCCAGAGCTGGACCCAGTATTGCAGAGGAGGTGTGAGCAGAGCAGAGTGAAGTTGTCTCCTTCAGGCTCAGTTCAGTAGCTCAAGGATCCAAGTGGTTATTTCCTACCTCCTGACAGCAGAGGCTTCAGAGCAAGTTGTAATCTAACAGAGGCATTAACCTTTGGAAGCATCTCCTGCTCTCCTGGGAGCTGGTGAGGGCCTCTCCGTTGTGCAAGGGACAAAGAGGCCTGGTTATTGCTCTGGAGTGAATGGCAGGGATGATCTTTACATAAAAGAGATCAATAAAAATAGATCAACAGCCCATGCAAGGCTCTGGGAAGAGATGGAGGAGAGAGAGCTGGGAGAAGGCACAGCCCTGGCCAGGCAGGTCATGGCATCACTGCAGCTAGCAAGGAGCAGATGAAAAGGCTCTGCTGGGGCTTCTGATCTCTCTGCTCCACACAGAGCTCCTCAGAGCTCAAGAGACACTACTGGAGCTGAGGCCTCCCCAAAGCTGAGCAAAGGGGCAGGATCAGCTCCCTGCTCCTGCTGCCAACACTGTTCCTGCTCCAGGCCAGGATGCCATTAGCCTTCTTGGCCCCCTGGGCACACTGCTGGCTCCTGTTCAGCCAGCTGTCAATCAAAATCAATCCTCCAGAGAGGAACCAGACCTCTACTGCTCACCCCTGCAGTGAGTTTAGCAGCTCTCAGCTTTGCTCCCATGCACACCAGGAGCCCACAAATCCAGCTCTGCTGCACTTAGCAACCAAGAGCTGCAAGAAGAGAGGAGGGCAAAGGCTGGCTTGCTGCAGGGATCCTCTCCCAGCAGCCAGGGCTGGATGCTCTCCACATTGAGGAGATATCCCTGCGAGCAGGAGCCTCAGGGAGAGGCTTGTTCTATTTCTAGCCAAGACTTTCCCCATCAGGGAAACATGTTAGCACCAAATGCATCCCATCCAGCTTGGAGAGCAGATGGTCTGTGGAGGTGAGTCCCACACTCTGCTTGTACAGCAAGTCTGACACCCTGGGGAGAAATCCCCCAGACAGGAGAGGTCCCCAAAGCCTTCCCTGATTGAGGAGAAGACAACCTGTGGGAGAAAGGCTAGATACAGCTAGGTAAAGGCAGGGAAAAGAAGAAGCAAAAGGGACAAAGAAAGCCTTTGTGATGCTGCTGATTCTCTGCAGGGATGAGCTGGGCCTCTCCCAGCCTGTGTAGGAGAGCACTCCTCCTGCACCTGCTCTCCTCCCTTCCCAGGAAGGTTTTCCTCAGCTCTCAGCCACGCCAGCAGATATTTTTAACCATCTTCTGTCACGAAGTTTCCCAGGGAAAGGAGCCTGGGCTAGGCAGAGATAACTCTCTTTCTCCTCCCTCCTTTGAGGGACTCACCTTCCCTGCAATGCCTCTTCCCTCCATCCCCTCTTGGGATAAGTGACAGGACAAGTGCTTTCCTCTCTTGCCTTGCCCATCATGTCCCTCTTGCCCTTACACCTCCAACCTGGGCAAATAAGCCCCAACTTGGCAAATAAATATGACAAGAGTCAATAAGAAGGAGAATCCATTTGCAGAGCCTGAGGTTGATTTGATCCCAGAAGATGTCTCCTATTTCCAGAGCTGGAAGGAGCTGTGGAGTGGGGTAAAGCTTTTCAAGGAATATTGACATGGTCTTTTTTTGTTTTTTGGTCTAAAGTTTGGGATATTCCAATCCTCCTCAGCTCATTCCTGTTGGGCTTCCTCAGAGCCCAAACCTGGGCCTAGCACCAAAAGCATCACAGGCTGCAGCTGAGTGTGGGGGAAATGAGGTGACATCCTTCAAAAACAGGTATCAGACAAGAGGAAATGGCTTCAAACTGCACCAGGGGAGGTTCAGATAGGATATTAGAAGCAATTTCTTCTCCAAGAGTGTTATCAATCCCTGGCCCAGGCTGCCCAGGTGGAGTCACCATCCCTGGAGGGGCTCAAAAACCACCTAGATGTGCTCCTTGGGGACATGGTTTGGTGGCATGGAGATGGTTGGACTTGCTGATCNCATTGCTGCCTCATGGGCATCCTCCTAGCCACCAGCACTCCCAGAGCTTTTTCCCCAGGGCTCTTCTCCAACAGATTTTAAAGGTCTCTTCCTGACTCAGGGATTCTGGGAGCTCTCTGGAATGGAAGAGCTGGGATCTTCCTCCACCCCAGCTCCTCACCCAAGTGACTGAGCTTTAACCTGACTCCCATCACTCTGTCCTCCCCCCAAACCTCCTCAGGTGGGCAGAGGGATTCTGCCTTCAGCTCCATTGCTCATCTTTCCCTTAGGAAGCAGATTGATCAAAAATAAAGGGAAAAAAACCCAACCAACCAAACAAAAAGAAGAAGAAGAAAGAGGTTGAAACCTTCCCTTGATCCTCCTTGCCCTGAGCTGGCAACCCGATGGCAGCTGGATAATATTCCCTGTAGGTTCAGCTCAGTTAGGCTAAGACCTTGCCAAGATGCTTTTGGAAGCTCTTAGCCCTAGGAATGCCTGATTTGCAACAGGAGCTCTTTCAGCTCATTTGGCACAGGCTTGTTTGTCTTTTTTCCCCTCTTTTTTTTAATGATTCTAATTTGTCTCCTGCTCAGAGCTGGTAACCAGGGAAACTCCTCTCCATGGGCAGAGGGAGTCACAAAGCACAGGAACATCAGCACCATCAAAGCCATAAAGATGCTCAGCATCTCCCCTGAGTGTGGCATTCAAAGAGCCACCTGATGCTGCTGAGCTGGAGGAGAGCATTGGAGTAGTGTGAGCTTCCTAAAGCACTCTGCTTCATAGGATCCTAGCATGGTTTGGGTTGGAAGGGAGCTCTGGAGCTCATCTAGTCCAACCCCCCTGCAGTGGCCAGGGACATCCCCAACTAGAGCAGCTTGCCCAGAGCCCTGGCAAGCCTCACCTACAATGCCTCCAGGGATGGCAACTCAACCACCTCCCTGGGCAACCTGGGCCAGTGTTCCACCACCCTCGTGGGGAGCAACTTCTTTCTAATATCCACTCTAAATCTACTCATCTCCAATATAAAACCATTGCCCCTTGTCCTTTCACTGCAGGCCTTTGCAAACAAGCCCTCTGCAGCCTGCTTGGAAATTCCCTTTAGGTCCTGGAAGGTGCCTTATCAAACCCCTAACCAAACCCTTCCCACCCCCACCATCACCTTCCCAAGCTCCCCAGCTCCATGAGGCTATTGCCCACCTCTGGTAGAGGTTTCATTAGTTACTGAGAGGAGTTTCTCCCTTTTCAGGATGTTGGGTTTTTTTTCCTTTTAAATGATACCTGGAATTCATTTTCTTTCCCATCAACTTCTTTTTTTTTCTCCACTCTGAAAGGAAATAAAGTGTGAATAAACTGAAACCTGATGCTGGCTCTTCCTCAGGCTGCAGCTTGTGATGTGTACAGAGGAGTTTAGAGAGCTGCAGGAGATAAGCAGGGAGAGTTCTTTCTTTCCTTTCAGAGCTTCTCTTTCTCTTATTTTTCCCCTCCCATTCTTAATCTGATTCTAAGCCCTTGCCTCTGCTTTCTCACACTTCTCCCCTAAATCTCATTTTCTTCCCATGTCCCTCAGGTTTCTGAGGTGATTGGAGGGGAGGGCCCAGGGATGCTGAGACACATTCATTTCAACACTTATTTTACACAGCTTCCAAATTGTCTCTTTGCATAATGCTGCTGCTGCTTTGCATCTCTAGAGCCACTGTGGTGCCATGAGCTCAGCATCAAAGTGCTCCATGGCTGAGCAATTCTCCCAACAGCCTGGTGAAGGCTTGGCTGGGGTAGCTGGCATCTGATTTGGAGGAAGCAAGAGTAAACTGAGGCAAGGAGGAGCTTGAGGAGGAATTTTTTCCCTTGGACGGTGCTGGAGCACTGGCCCAGGCTGCCCAGGGAGGTGCTGGAATCTCCATCTCTGGAGACATCCCAAATCCAACTAGAGCCCATCCTGGGCAAGCTGCTCTAGGTGACCCTGCTCTTCTAAGGGGGTTGGACTAGATGATCTCCAGAGGGCTCTTCCAACCCTTAACATGATTCTCTGAGGTGTTTACAGGCATAGGACAGTACAACAAAGCCAGATCCTAGAAGCCTTACCTTTGCCAAGCATATAGGCAGAGATCCATCCTGGCCAACAGTTGGACTTGATGATCTTGGAGATCTCTTCCAACCTTCTGTGACTCGGCAGCATGTCCCTTGGTCCAACAACTGCACATCCCTGGTGGCAAGCAACCAGGAGTTAGCCTCAGCTTACCCATGAGGGCACATTGCTGGCTCCTTGTTGTCCCCCAGCACTCCCAGGAGCTGCTTTCCAGCAGGACAAGGCCTCACCTGTCCTGGTGCAGATTGCTTTGCTCTGTGGACACATCTTCACACAATGGCATGTGCTGTGGTCTGTTGAAGCCAGGAGCTTCTCTGTACTTGGAGATACAGAATCCTAGACTGGTTTGGGTTGGAAGGGAGCTCTGGAGCTCATCTAGTCCAACCCCCCTGCAGTGGGCAGGGACATCCCCAACTAGAGCAGCTTGCCCAGAGCCCTGGCAAGCCTCACCTGCAATGCCTCCAGGGATGGCAACTCAACCACCTCCCTGGGCAACCTGCTCCAGTGTTCCACCACCCTCGTGGGGAGCAACTTCTTTCTAATATCCACTCTAAATCTTCTCATCTCCAATTTAAAACCATTACCCCTTGTCCTTTCACTGTATCAGTGGTAGGAGCTCTTCCACCACACCATGAGGGCAGGAGAGCTGAGGAAGAGCCTGGGCCATGTGCAGAGCTTGCAGTGGGAAAGTGTCAGCTTGGCTCCATCTGGAAGGAATTAGCAGGAGAGCTGTTTGTTTGTCAGCTGCTTCCCCATGGAGGAAGGGGCTGGCATTTGACACCACACCAGCCTCTTCCAGACCAAAAACCAGCCAGGAGAGGAGATTTATGACACAAGAAACCTCCCAGGATCAGCAGTGCCCCCTGGAAGGAGACCTGCCTGAGAGAGAGGGCTTGGCTTTGGTTTGTTCTGGGTTTGCTTTTAGGAGAGCAGCCTCCCCAGAATGACCTTGGAGCATGGCAAATGGAGCAGATCCCTAGCTGGATTGAACAATGGCATCAGCAAATGCCTGCTTGGAGACAGGAGGAGGAAAGAGGAGATGGAGGAGGCCTCTGGCTTGAGGACCACCCAGGAGATGAAAGGAGCTGCTGCTGAGCCCTGTAGCATCAACTGGTGCCTCCAGCCAGTTCAGAGACACTGTTGATCTCCTTACAAATGCCTACAAGTGGGATTTGACATCCTAGAGAGTGAGATCTGCTCCCACTCCTCACTCCTCCCTTCCCCAAACATCACTCTCCCTGCAAGAAGTGCTCCCTGGAGAAGACTCTGGAGCATTTTTTGGTTATCTTCTTTACCTGTTGCCAAACTACAGGAGGCAAGTTTTATTTCTTCATTGCTGACTTCTCCACAAAAGCTTTGCTAAGGCTCAGGGTTGTGTTGGAGCCACTTATGGAGCATCTTGTGCCTCCTGACAACCTCACGTGGAGATGCCATTTGTATGTGCTGCTGGGTGAATGTGTCGTGCTGGGATTGCTCACAGGCTGACTGCCACAGCAGAGCTGAGCTGGGAAACCTCTTCTTCTGCTCCAAAATCATTGCAGAGACTGAGAAAAACACCAACAGGTTGAGAGGAGACCTTGATGTTCTCTAATGTGCAAGACAAGAAGGTTTAGTGGTTAATTAACTAGTAAGATCAGACCAAAAAGGATGCTTTAGGTTGTGAAAGGAATCAGGATGGAAATCCTGGATCAGGATTTCAAAAAGAAAGGAAAACTTGGGGCAAATGGAAGGAAGACTTTGCCTGATGAACAACCTCAATTAAAATAGATCGGATATTTTCTGCTCAAGGCCAAACTGAAGCTGAGAAGCCAACAGAGCTGCTCTCAGACAGCATCACCCTGATGAGTCCTCTGCTCTCCACAGGACTGGCTCACACATTCCTCTAGACAAACCAAGCTAACAACAAACTTCCAACAAAACTCCCTGTGCACAGAGCCAGAGGAAACTGGAGCTGCTTCTTGTCCTCCATCCAGGGCCACAACTGTCCCCTTGACCTCCAAGGAAGAGAGAAGGACACGTCCAGCTTTATCTTGAAGTACTAGAGTAGCAACTAGAGGCAAGGACCTAGCAAAACAAGCTAGAGGAGTGGGTTTGGAAAGAGGGCACAGCAGCTTGGGAATGTGTCTTGGATCTGAGAAAGTTGAGCTGGAGAATTCCCAGCAGGCAACTATTTCATCTGCCCATCAGCATTCCTGCAGTGAGGAGCTGTGGAGTCAGAGAAACCAAGGGAAAAGGGAAAGAGGAGAAAAAAAAAGAAAAAGAGAAATCAAATCAAAGCCCACATTCATTTTTGTGGTAGAAACACCAGATTTGCCTCAGCTGCAGAGCTGTGAACAGCTAGTTTCACAGCAAGGCAACATGTGGGGCATTGAGGGGACAGGACTCTGAGTTCTTGCAAGCATGGCAGACAATTTTTGGAGGGCAATTAGCAACTCTTCTGCTAACAGGGTTTTTAGCAATCCCCACAGCAACAGGAATCAGATTTGCTGCAGCAGTGACCAGCTGCTCCCTGCTGGAATGGGCACTGTGCAGTGCTTGGAGAGACATCAGCCAGGCCTAGCTACACACCAACAGCCTACTCCTTCATTTCTACATTGATCCCACAAATCCCAGCATGGAGAGGGTTGGAAGAGACCTCTGAGGATCAACTAGACCAACCTCCCTGCTCCAGCAGCTCACCCCCAGCAGCTTGCCCAGCATCACCTCCAGCTGCCTTGGCAATCTCTGCACACAAGGAGACTCCNCTGCTTGGAAGTTCCCTTTAGGTCCTGGAAGGTCACTAGTAGTTCCCCTGAAGCCTTCTCTTGTCCAGGCTGAACAATCCCAGCTCCCTCAGCCTGTCCTCAGAGCAGAGGTGTTGCAGCCCCTGAGCATTCTCGTGGCCTCCTCTGCACCTACTCCAGCAGCTCCATATCCATGTGCTCCTGCCAGAGCTGCTCCAGTGCCCTCAGCACTTTGGGAGCCAATGCTGGGCTGGTGGTAAGCAGGTGTGGAGAGGAAAAAAAAACCCCACACAGATAAAAGAGGAGAAATATGTGGTTTTGTGAAGAGAATTTTAGCTGCAGGGTTAATGCAGGCAGGAGTGTGTTTAAGCACATCCTGCTAGCAGAGCCCTCTCCTCTCTGCCTGCTCCTGTGCCATCTGAGCAGCTCCATCACCATGAATGCTCCTTCAAGGTTACTTGAGCAGTAAATTAAGTGAGCTGCTCAAGCTCCCTGGCAAAAATACCCACCCAGGGCTTGCTCATCCTCCTCATTTATGATCCCCTTGCAGATGCAGGGCTGGAAAACTGCTCCAGCTTTCACCTCATTCCAGGGAAGGAGGCACCAGGTCCAGGCAGGATGCTGCAGAAACAGCCATAGCTTGATAATGGAAACACCAAGGGTCAGATCCTCCCCCAGCATCTCTTCTGGTTGCTCCAGCACAGTTCTGATTTACACCAGCCACAGTTCTACTTTCTGCAACTAGTAGAAAATCTGTAGTAGGTGCAGGGATGAGGTAAAACTCAGAAGGGACAGTGGGAGAGCTGCTGAAGAGGAGTTACTGCAGAGCATTGCCTCCATGGGCATTGCAAACTGCAGGAGAAAAGGCAAAGGAAGGCAGAAGTGCTGCTACTCTCTCTGGTTCCAACCTTACATCAAGAGAACTGATCCCAGAGGACTCCATCACAACTTTTCCCCAAGGATTCCAAGGGTTAACAGCAAGTTCTAATACTGGAGATGTCCTCTCATGCCCAGAGATGGACACTTTCCTTTTAGGAGCTAGACAAGGAGCTGATCTTGTGCCATGCCTCACACCAACCTCCACTCAGCACCTTGCTTAGATGAATCTGAAAGGGAAATCCATGGAATTACTGTGGTTGGAGAAGACTTGGATCCCTGAGTCCAAGCATCCACCCAACACTCCCATGCTCACCACTAAACCATAGCCCCAAGCAGCACAGATACATGGTGTTTGAACTCTTCCAGGGATGGAGACTCCACCACTTCCCTGGACAACTTGTTCCAATGCTTGATAACCCTTTTAGGGAAGAAACTCTTCCTGACATCCAACCTAAACCTCCCCTGATGCAATTAGAAGCCATTTCTTCTTGTCCTCTCACTCATTCCATCTACATCAGCCTGGTGCTGAGCATCCCCTTGGGAGACAGCAGCACAGAAGCTGGTCCCTCTGTCTGTCTTTCTGTCCATCCTGATGGGAGTCTGGCTCCATCCTGATGGAGTCTGGCTCCATCAGCAGCTTTGCTGCTAGACCTTTGCGTGCCAGCAGCTCTGTCAGGCAGCTGGAGGCAGGATTAAGAGCAGCATGTACAATTAGGTGCAGCTGCTACTGGGCTGCAGAGAGCTGGAGCAGCAGTTAGGGTGTCTGCAGGGAGTCATCTCCTAAGGACACCTCACAGAATCACAAAGCTTGGAAGAGATCTCGAAGAGCATCCAGTCCAAGCATCCCTATCACTCCCACACCACTAACCCATGGCCCTAAGGAGAGCAGCTAAATGTTTCTTCAACCCCTCCAGGGATGGTGACTCCAGCACCTCCCTGGGCCAAGCCTTAACAAGCCTTGCAGGGAAGAAATTTCTCCTTATATCCAATCTAAACCTCCTCTTGGGCAACTTGAAACCATTTACTCTTGTGTTCACTTGTTCCTTGGTAGAAGGAAGCCTTTCCTTGCTCCAACCTCCTCTCAGGGAGTTGTAGAGAGGGAGAAGATCTCCCCTGAGCCTCCTCTTCTCCAGCCTAACCAACCCCAGTTCCCTCAGCTGCTCCTCACCACACTTGTGCTCTAGACACTTCCCCAGCTTCCTTACTCTTCTCTGGACACACTCCAGCACCTCAATGTCCTTCTGGGAGTGAGGAGCCCAAAAAGAAGACATCTCCTTCCAGCACAAAGCAAAGAGCTGGAATGCATTCTCAGACAGGACTAGGTAGCTATCCATGGCCCAGATTTGCTCTCCTGCCTCTTTAATTGTGAAGCAGGAGCAGATCTCAGGTACTTTGGTAGCAAGCCCATAAAGCATTGCTCTGTAATCTCCTGGAGGCATTAGGGCCCAGATTATCATGCTTGTACTTGATAATAAGAGAGGAGAGATTGCCTGGACCCCTGGGAAATCCAGGAGAAGCACCTGGCAGGGCAGAGGAGCACATGGATGGAGCCAAGACACGTGCAGGAGATGGTGCAGACAGCAGAGCTCCCCCACACCTGCTCTCCATCCTTCTGCCATGAAGGCCAACAGAGAGGCAGAAAACCTCTCTGCACCCACCACCCCATTTCTCCTCCACCCCCAGCTCACATTTTGGGTGCTGGCTCTGACTGTTTCAGCTCTCTCTTCTGTAAAGACATGGGTCAGCCTTTCCTTTCATCCTAGATGAAAGGAGGTGGTTACATGCACCAGTTTCTGAAGCAGCTCCTAGCTAAAAAAGTCATTAAGAAGAAGGTGGAGGTCTGCCTTCCAGCCAGCTCGATGCAGAGCTGAGGAGCTGCTCAGTCAGCAGCAGGGAGGAAGTGTGTCCCAAATAGAGCTTTCCTCTAAGAGCAGCTGCAAGGTCACTAGATGGCCCCAGATCTTCCCTCACAGCAAGTCACTAGTGCACCAGCAGCAAGTGTGCAGATGACACCAAGCTCTGGGGTGCTGGGGATAAGTTGGAGGGGCAGGATGTCATCCAGAAGGAGCTGGACAAGCTGGAGAGGTGAGCACAGGGGAACCTCAGGAGCTTCAACAAGACCAAGGGCAGGGTCCTGCCCCTGGGTCAGAACAATCCCCACTATCAATCCAGGCTGGGGATGACATGATAGAGAGCAGCCCTGCAGAAAAGGCCTTGGGGTGCTGGTGGCTGAGAAGCTGACCCTTCTGTGGAACACAAACAGAAGCTGGATTCCTATCCCAGTTCCTACACTAAGTGCTAGCTCCACAGAAGCAGCAGAAAGGAAGATAGGGACTTGGGGAGCAGTGGGGTAAGTGATCAGTTAATAGAGGTAAATGGTCTTTTCCTTTCTTCTGGCCTGGCTCTTTGTTCAAGTGGTAAGATGGGACCTGTTCTCTGTAATTGCTCTGCTCTTGCACACAACTCCTGGCTCCCACGTGGAGCTTGTTGACATTTAAATAAATTGCAATTATTCTGACAAAGTAGATTGCCTGGACTCCAGAGGAAATGGGTCAAGAATCCACCCAGGAGCATCTGCAAGGTATTTAACACATAAACAGGGCAGGGGTAGGGCAGGATGAGGAGGTGCTGGCTGTAATGAATGCAGCATGGGCCCAGCCCCATGCCATGGAGAGATGCTCCAGCCAAAGCCTGCAGGGCACTGATGATGGAAGAGGCAAGAGGAAAGCATGGAGGGAGTCAGAGTAGACAGGGCACCACTTTGGCTCTTTGAGTGAAGACAATCTTGGCCAAAGTCCTCCTTTCTGCCAAAGCATTCAGGGATTTCAGAGGAGGATGAAGGCTAAGGATTCCTCTTTCACACTGCCTGTGGGTGGGAGATGAGTATCCTGCTCCCCACCCACAGCTTCTTCTCTTCCCTCGCTCTCCAGAGACTTCTCTCCACCTCAATCTCTCTTGAAGAGGATTTGTCCTTTTGCCCACATCTCTCTGGCTTACTGAGATCCAGCGTGGAGACTCCAAACCCTTGAATCCAGCAATGTGCCCTTGTGGCCAAGAGGCCAATGGCATCCTAGGATGCATGAAGAGGAGCGTGGCCAGCAGAGCCAAAGAGGTTCTTCTCCCCTCTCCTGTGCCCTGGGGAGGCCTCCCCTGGAATGCTGTGTCCAGTTGTGGGCCCCTCAGCTCCACAAGGCTAGGGAGCTGCTGGAGAGAGTCCAGCCCAGGGCCAGCAAGAGCAGGAAAGGAGTGGAGCATGTGCCCTAGGAGGACAGGCTGAGAGAGCTGGGTCTCTGCAGCCTGGACAAGAGGAGACTGAGAGGAGACCTCAGCAATGCTTAGAAATATGGGAAGGGTGAGTGTGAGGAGGAGAGAGCCAGGCTCTGCTCCATGGCATCCAATGGCAGGACAAGAGGCAATGGGAGCAAGCTGGAGCACAGCAGGTTTAGTATTAAGCTGAGGAGAAACTTGTTTGCAGTTCAGGTGCCAGAGCACTGGCCCAGGCTNGCCTGAGGAGGAAAGCCTGAGGGATCTGGGCCTGTTTAGGCTGGAAAAGAGGAGATTGAGGAGAGAGCTCCTGGCTCTCTAGAACTACCTGCAGGGAGGTTGGAGAGAGGCAGGGACTGCTCTGTTCTCCCTAGTGGAGAGTGCTAGGATGAGGGGAAATGGATGGAAATTGCACCAGGGGAGGTTCAGGTTAGACATGAGGAGGAATTTGTTTGCTGCAAGGGTTGTGAGCCATTGGAACAGGCTGCCCAGGGAGGTGCTGGAGTCCCCATCCCTGGAGGGCTTGAAGAGCCAGGTGGATGTTGCATTGGGGAGCATCACTGAGCAGGTTGCTAGGGCTAGGACAAAGGCTGCACTGCTGAGCTTCAAGGGCTCTTCCAGCTGCAACTGTTCTAGGATTCTAAGATCTGGAGCAGCCAGGTGATAAGAGCACACAGCCCAAGGAGATCATTCCTTGCTCCCACATCTGCCACATAACTCCTTACCCAAGCCCAAAGCTAGCCCTTTCCCTTAGGCAAGCAGCAGGTCACACAAAGCTCTGACCAGGAGACAGAAACAGAACACTGGGTCCAAGTAAAGAGGCAGAGATCTTCAAGAACACTAAGCTGATTGATGCCATCCCGAGGAACACAGGAACAAGCCAAAAACACATCCTCACAAAGGTCTCTTGTCCTACTAGAAAGCATCTGGCTGCTCTCTCTCCCCAAAACTTGTCCTTGCTTTGGTTTTGGGGTTGCTTTTATCTGGTGAGCTTTGTGGGTTAGCTTCTTGTTGTTGTTGGTTGTGGGCTAGGGTTTTTTTTGATTGTTTAGTTGATTTTTAAGGTGTTTTTTTTTAATGCATCAAACCATCTCCCTGCAAGTGTGAAACTCCTGAGATGAAGGGAGAATAAACTCCCTTGGCAAGCCCAGCTGCTGGCAGGCTCTGGCACACAATCCCTCTGTCTGCTGACATTTGCTGCAGCTCTTTTCCCAGTGAAATCTGTCTCCAGCAGAGCCCAAAGGGGCTCCTAACTAATCACTTGCCTGCTACAGGAGTGAGATATAGATGTAGTTTTTAACTCCAGGTCCAACACAACAACCCTGGAAGCCATGGAGCTGGCTCTGGAGTACCTGTTGATTCAAAAAGGCACAAAGTTTCCTCTAGATTTGGGGGGACTGGAAGGATAAAAGCTCCATATGACCCTGAAAGCAGCAGCTGAGACAAGCTGGGAGCTGCAGTTTGACCAAAGACATTCCTCTCAGCAGCAGCTGCTGAGCCCAGTTCAAAGTCTTCAAGCCAAAGGCTTGGCCAAGAGCCTGGAGGACAAGCTCATCCCTGGCTGGCTGGGTATTTGTTTTCATCTAGATTTACATGGTGAGATCAAAGCTGCACTGATGTTAGATGAGATCAGACTGGTTATTAGGAAGCATTTCTTCTTCCCCAAGAGGGTTCTCAGGCCTTGGCCCAGGGAGGTGCTGGAGTCACCATCCCTGGCAGAGCTCAAAGAACATGGACATATGGTGCCTGGGGACATGGTGGGTTAATGGTTGGACTCAAGGATCTCAGAGGTCTTTTCCAACTGCAATGATTCTAGGATTCTAGGATTCTCCCTTTGTTTTCATCTGAGGAGGTTGCTCTGATGGAGCTAGCGTGACCACAGACACTGTGGGAGGACATCAGCCACCCTCAGTGATGGAGCATGGAGCAGTGTGGAGTGAATCATGGCTTCAAGTGCTGCTGCTATGGCAAAATCAGCTGTGGAGAAGCCTATGTGCTTCCCTGCAACATTGCCTCCACAGCAGAACCAGCTCATGGAAACACTCCAATCCTTCTTTCAAGACTGGAGGAACTACCAGCTCCAATGCTGATCCTGATGTTGGAGCAGCAGCACTTTGTTCTCCTTCATCAATGAACTGGATGAGGGGTAGAGTGTTCCCTCAGCAAGTTTGGGGATGATGCCAAGCTTGGAGCAGTGGCTGGCACACCAGGAGCTGTGCTGCCATCCAGAGTGACCTGGACAGGCTAGAGACATGGGCAGGGAGAGACTGAATGCAATTTAACAAGGGCAAGTGTAAAGTACTGCATCTGGGAAAGAACAAGCCCATGGATCAGTACAGANTGGCAGGGGGGTTGCACTAGATGATCTCTCTAGTTCCCTTCCAACCCCTAACATTCCATCATTCTGTGTGATTCTACCACAAAGGGATGATGACATCCTCCCACCACCACCACCAGAGTCACTCCAGGTCCACCAGAGCAACCTCCTCAGCACCAAGCTGCTGCTTCCACTCCAGGCTGAGATTTGAGGGAGGTGCTTTGAAGAACAGATGGTCCTGCTTTAGTATGGCAACACACTGCCAGTTAATTAATGCTAGCTGTAATTAAACTTTACACAAATTAGCTGTCAGCTCTGCTAAAGGGAATCATTCCTCTCAAATGCCACCTTGAATGGCTGAGTTGTGAGACTTCTCTACAAGGTAATTAAAAGCAGGAGGCTGGCATGGAAGGAGGTGGCAGAGGAGGGACTAGCTTAGGAAACAGCTGGAAGTATCCACCCTGGCATAAGAAGGAGAGGAGGGGAGATTTAGGTTGGATGTTAGGCAGAAGTTGTTCCCCAGGAGGGTGCTGAGACACTGTGCCAGGTTGCCCAGAGAGGTGTTGGCAGCTCCATCCCTGGCAGTTTTGGGGCTGGGAGCATCTACTCTAGTGGGAGATGTCCCTGCCCATGGCACTAGAGGAGCTTTAAAGTCCCTTCCAACCCTGACAATTCTATGGTTCTCTTGGATGGAGAAAGGTTTGAGCTCCAGGAGAACAGTTAGGTCAGGAGTTGTTTCCTTCTCTTTGGGGGAGAGGGAAGCAGAAAGCAAGCTGTGTTTGCAGGGAGAGGGCTGGTTTTGACAAGTCTTCAGCTGAAGAGAAAGAAGTCTGTCAAAACAGCCCTGCTGACATTTTCCAAGGAGTTGCATTTTCTTCCAAGTGATGCTTTGGAAAATTTGAGCTCATCCTTTCCTTTGCTTGCTTGCCACTGCTCCTCAAGCTATGGGATGACTAACACAAGAACACCATGACCAAGCAAGCAAGCACTTGAGGGGAAACTGGGAATATTGAGGCTAATCTGGGCTAAATTAGCAGAGGCTTTGGCTGGAAATCAAATTGGGGAACCAAATAATAAACATCTCAAGATCAGAGTGATGGTGAGTGGCAGAGGTTTGGAAACAAGCCCGAATCACAAAGGTTAGAAGAGACCTCTAAGAGCATCAAGTCCAAGCATCTACCTGCCACTAAATCATAGCCCTAAAGACCACATCTAAATCATAGAATGGCCAGGTTGGAAGGGACATTAAAGATCTAAACACACAGAACACATGATGGAGGTACCTGAGTACAGCAGTAGCCATCTCTAGAAGAAGCTCCAAGGTCTGCAGAGGCAGGAGATGAAGCTGGAAACAAGGATCCATGGAGAAAGCAAACACACTCCCAACACAACCCATCCTGGGCTTAAATAGCACTCCTGGGTGAGTAGGTAGAGGTCCAAGGTGAGGATGCTCAACGTAATTAAAACCAATGAGTGCACTTAGGATCCCTGAGGTCAAACCACAGCCTTAAGGAAGAGCCCAGGAACCCCAGGGAGATGTAATGACTTCACTCCTCAGGGTTATTCCCCTACTTTCTGGTCCTGTGAGTCACCTGCAAACCACTGTCTAGATGCTGGGTGCCCTGGGACTGGGGTGCTGGACCCCAAAGTCAGCTCAAGGACACTGTGTGTCCTCTGGGGATCCATCTGAGGCAACCCAAGGTGCTCCTGATGCTCCTGTCTCCTCCAGCCATGGGGAATTGATATACCCAGATGTTTCCCACCCCATGCTATAGAAGAAAGCACAAATCTCCATAGTTCCTGCCAGGCTAACATGTGGAAAATTCCTTCCTGATCCCAGATCTGCTCATCAGATCAAGCACTTCAGGGAGACTTAGCTGGCAAGCATGCCTGGGGAAGGAGTCCCTGCTCATCCAGCATCCCACCTCGCTGCCACTTGGAGCAGCTGGGAACACAGCTGGCCAGATGTGTGCCTGAGAAAGCATTCCTCCTGCAGCCAGCTGGGTGAGGCTCAGGAGAAGTTCTAGCCCTGGCCTTGCTGCTCCCAGCATCAGTGGGATGGTTTCCTCTCCAAGGACAGGAGAGCAGCAAGGGATTGATGAGCCCAGGTCAGGTAGGGCTGCTGGGACTCTCTCTCTCTCCCCAGTGCATAGGCTGCAGCTCTTTTTCTCCTCCAGCAGCTGAATTAAAGCCTCTGCTTTGTAGCAATAGGAAATCTCATTTGGGAGGCTCTGAGCAACACTAAATCCCTGCTGCCTTGCTCTCCATCAGCCCTGGCTGCCCTGCAGCATGTCCTCCTCCCAAGGTTGCCTTCAGCTTCCAGCAATTAGAGCTCCTCCAGCATTCTGCCTGACAGGCTGGAAGCTCCCTTTGCAGCCCAGAGGAGTTCAGTTCCTGTGCCCCAGCTCTCTCCAACCTCTCCTCAGGGACTGCAAGCCTCCCACCCCTTCCACTTGCTTCCCATCACCAGGGAAGCTCCTTTCACCCTTTTGGGCTGGCTGCTGTGGGGAGCACTCTGCAGAACCAAGAGTACTGCTTGGCTTTGCTTTTAGCTCCTTTGGTTTTCTTCATCTTCCTTTTTTCCCGCCTATTTTTCCTTTCTTTTCTCTTTCTAAAGCTCCACCAAGGATCACCTCAAGTCCTCTTGCTCCTGCAGCTCTGCTCTGGGAGCTTATCAGGAAGGAGTTCATAGGATCCTAGAATCCTAGAACAGTTGCAGCTGGAAGAGACCTTGAAGCTCAGCAGTGCAGCCTTTGTCCTAGCCCTAGCAACCTGCTCAATGATGCTCCCCAATGCAACATCCACCTGGCTCTTCAACCCCTCCAGGGATGGGGACTCCAGCACCTCCCTGGGCAGCCTGTTCCAATGGCTCACAACCCTTGCAGCAAACAAATTCCTCCTCATGTCTAACCTGAACCTCCCCTGGGGCAATTTCCATCCATTTCCCCTCATCCTAGCACTCTCCACTAGGGAGAACAGAGCAGTCCCTGCCTCTCTCCAACCTCCCTTCAGGGAGTTCTAGAGAGCCAGGAGCTCTCCCCTCAATCTCCTCTTTTCCAGCCTAAACAGGCCCANTAAATCCTCTTCTGAGTCACTCTGCTCTCCATCCTGGAGGCAAACACCCCAGCTCCTTTGTTAGCTGCAGTGCCTGGTGTTTTACACCTTGGCAGTGCTGTTTACTAGTTTTTTCTCCCCAAAGCAGAGTGTGGCAGTGCCTGGAGTCTCCAGTGCAGCTCAAAGGGGACTGAGCTGCCCATGGCTGAGGGCTCTGTATTACTAAGGTAAGGATAAAAATGCTGAAGATGACTCTTGGGGTCAAAATATTTGTCCTTTCTGAGCCTCTCAGCCTGGAGGCAAGAAGGAACTCAAGCCAAAAAGCAGGAATGTCCCCAAGTGTTTTCTCAGCCAAAAGGGACCCATAGGTTTTATACAGAAGAGGTTTCTCTGTCCCCAGGCTCCAGGCTCCTGGGCTGCATGTGCATGGCTGTGTGCTTGTCCCCTTCTCCTCTGTCCTACTCAGCCCAGCTGGAGGTGATGCTGGGCAAGCTACTTTGGGTGATCCTGCTGGAGCAGAGGAATTGGACTGGATGTTGCCCAGAGCTCCCTTCCAATCCCTTAGAAGCCAAACTTGAATCACTTGATGCTGTGGAGATGAAATGACTCCACACTAGCCAAGCTGAAGGAGAACAGGAGCCACCTCAACCATTTGCACTAAACCTTGGGTTACTTTCATCTTCTCTGGCTCTGTGTTTACTGGGATGGCACCAGGGGGGTCTCATGTCCCACCTGGGGGGGTCTCATGTCCCACCTGGGGGGGTCTCATGTCCCACCTGGGGGGTCTCATGTCCCACCTGGGGGGATCTCATGTCCCACCTGGGGGGGTCTCATGTCCCACCTGGGGGGTCTCATGTCCCACCTGGGGGGTCTCATGTCCCATCTGGGGTGTCTCACCCTGCTCTTGATCTTTGCTGTGCATCACTAACCAGTGCTGGCTTCCCTTTGCACCCCTCCTGCTGCAGCAGCCACAGCACTTTATTACCTTGCTGGGGGGGAGCAGGAGGATTTCTTTGTATTCTTCTTCTTATTCCAGTTTCCTTTCCTTTCTCCTTTTTTTGCTGAAAGCACAAAATCTCCTGATGATTTACCTCCTGGCACAGCAGGCTGAGGGCCAGCAGGCAGCTACAAATCAGCAGTGGGCTGAGAGTCCATTTGGAGCAGGGCCATGGCCACAGGATGCTGCTGGCACAGGGACACTGTGCCCAGGGCTGTGTGTCCCATGGGGTCCTCAGCTGCTGGGAGGTGACCTGAGTGCCACAGGATTCTCCTTCTATTTTTGCCAAGCTGTGATCAACTCAACAGAACCACAGAATTCCAACTGAAGGGACCTTCAGAGGTCAGCTAGTCCAACCTCCCTGCTCCAGCAGGGTCATCCTAGAGCTCATTACTGAGGATTGTGTCCTGATGATCTCCAGAGAAGGAAACTCCTTAAATCCTCTAAATCTGGACCAGGCATTTCTTCTCCTGCCCTGGTTTAATTCCCTCCTGGATGAGGNTTTTATACAGAAGAGGTTTCTCTGTCCCCAGGCTCCAGGCTCCTGGGCTGCATGTGCATGGCTGTGTGCTTGTCCCCTTCTCCTCTGTCCTACTCAGCCCAGCTGGAGGTGATGCTGGGCAAGCTACTTTGGGTGATCCTGCTGGAGCAGAGGAATTGGACTGGATGTTGCCCAGAGCTCCTTTCCAATCCCTTAGAAGCCAAACTTGAATCACTTGATGCTGTGGAGATGAAATGACTCCACACTAGCCAAGCTGAAGGAGAACAGGAGCCACCTCAACCATTTGCACTAAACCTTGGGTTACTTTCATCTTCTCTGGCTCTGTGTTTACTGGGATGGCACCAGGGGGGTCTCATGTCCCACCTGGGGGGGTCTCATGTCCCACCTGGGGGGTCTCATGTCCCACCTGGGGGGGTCTCATGTCCCATCTGGGGGGTCTCATGTCCCACCTGGGGGGGTCTCATGTCCCATCTGGGGTGTCTCACCCTGCTCTTGATCTTTGCTGTGCATCACTAACCAGTGCTGGCTTCCCTTTGCACCCCTCCTGCTGCAGCAGCCACAGCACTTTATTACCTTGCTGGGGGGGAGCAGGAGGATTTCTTTGTATTCTTCTTCTTATTCCAGTTTCCTTTCCTTTCTCCTTTTTTTGCTGAAAGCACAAAATCTCCTGATGATTTACCTCCTGGCACAGCAGGCTGAGGGCCAGCAGGCAGCTACAAATCAGCAGTGGGCTGAGAGTCCATTTGGAGCAGGGCCATGGCCACAGGATGCTGCTGGCACAGGGACACTGTGCCCAGGGCTGTGTGTCCCATGGGGTCCTCAGCTGCTGGGAGGTGACCTGAGTGCCACAGGATTCTCCTTCTATTTTTGCCAAGCTGTGATCAACTCAACAGAACCACAGAATTCCAACTGAAGGGACCTTCAGAGGTCAGCTAGTCCAACCTCCCTGCTCCAGCAGGGTCATCCTAGAGCTCATTACTGAGGATTGTGTCCTGATGATCTCCAGAGAAGGAAACTCCTTAAATCCTCTAAATCTGGACCAGGCATTTCTTCTCCTGCCCTGGTTTAATTCCCTCCTGGATGAGGCATTGCCACCTGCACACTTGGGCTGGATCCTGCTGCAGAATCACAGAATCAGGAAGGCTGGAAGAGACCTCAAAGCTCATCAATTCCAATTATCCCAATCATTCCCATACCACTAACCCATGGCCTTAAGGAGAGCATCTAGATGTTTCTTAAACCCTTTCCAGGGATGGTGACTCCAGCAGCTCCCTGGGCAGCCTGGGCCAAGATTGAACAACCCTGGAGCTGGTGGGATGTAGATTTGGCTTCTTGAAGCAAACTTTGCCTTAATATGCCTTTTTTTTTAAGCCATTAAAAGGTTTTTACCTGCGTTTCTGGCTTTGTTTTGATGCTCAAGTTGGAGGAGCAGGGTCACACTTTGCTCCACATCACACTGCTGCTCTAATCCTACCAGGGCAGGATGAGGTGAGGATGCTTCCAGCATCCCAAGTTGGAATGTTAGGAAGCAGCCTGGAAGGCTGAGATTTCATGTGCATTGCCAAATGTTTGTTGTAATTAATTATGATCACTCTGCAAACTCTTCACAGAAATAGGCAGGCCCTTTTCTTCCAAAGCTCATTCCATTCAGCTGTCCTTCCCTAAATTCCACAGGCAGCTTTGCAGAAGACTGCAGAGTTTCCAGTGGAGTGTTGGCATTCTTCTTGTTTGTTTATTTACTAATCACATCTTTGCTTGCTTGTTTTTTCTAATCAGTGAACTGCCTGGATTCTTTAGGCCACAAAGGATGGAAACTGAGCCTGAAGCCAGGTGAAAATGCCTCAAAGCAGGAGCCTGGGGGTTTGCCTTGCTGAGGAAGCTCTGCCTCAGGAATCCACCCAAATACCTGGAACTGAGAGCAAGAGAGCAAGATCTCACCTCTCTGCTCAAGGCTCAATCACAGAATCATTGAGGTTGGAAGAGACCTCTAAGCTCATCCAGTCCAAGCATCCCTATCACCCCCATGGCCCTAAGGAGAGCATCCCAATGTTTCTTAAACCCCTCCAGGGCTGGTGACTCCAGCACCTCCCTGGGCAGCCTATTCTAAGGTTTTACAACCCTCTCAGGGAAGAATTTTCTCCTTATATCCAATCTAAACCTCTCTTGCTACAACTTGAGGCCATTTCCTCTCATCCTCTCCCTGTTAACCCTGGAGAAGAAACCAAGCCCCATCTCTCTCCAACCTCCTCTCAGGGAGTTGTAAAGAGCAAATTCTCCTGGCCTGCTGCAGATCTTGTGCTTTCAAGCTGCTCCAGCTTGGAATGGAGATATTTGTCCTCCTTAAGAACCAAAGTATGAAATACATAAACTCATAGATCCTCTACTTTTTCACCCAATAAGTATTTCCCCCCCATGCCAGCAGCTCCCTTCCCTTCAAGCAAGGATCTTACCCAGCCCTGGGCTGGGATGCAGTGAGGATGCTCCTTGCTCTCCTCATGCCTCACTGCTCAGCATCAATCAGCAGCAGCCAGAGGACAGGGAGGGTTAACAATGCATGACTCCATCCTCCATCTCCCTGGCCCAGGACCTCAGCAGTGAGGAATGGACACTGGCTGCCTGGGAAAAGAAGAAGAAAAAGGGCAATAAAGAGAATCTGGAGGGGAAATCCTTTAGTTGGGATGCCTGACCTCTGTGGTCAACAATGCTCTTTGATCCAAGAAGTAGGGAAAGAAGCAGAGAGTGAACAGATATCTTAGGGAAAAGAAAAGAGGTTAAAGCAGCAAGAGACAACTGGAGAAAACAGGGAATTTCCTGATGGAATTCCAGTCACTTAGAGCAGTGCTTCTGGTCTGATACCAAATCTTTGACTCCTCTTCCCAGCTGCTTTTAGCCAGGGAGATTGAATCCTGTGTTCAGTTTTGGGCCTCTCAGTACCAGAAGGACCCAGAGGTGAAAAAAGAACCCAAACAAAGCTTAAAAATCATTAGGCAGGCCTCAGGAATTGGGAGAGGGAGGTAAAATCCTTGTATTCCTTAAAAATGGAGATTAAATCACATGCCATGCTGCAAGGCAGAGCCACAGGGTCCATGGGCATCCTTGGTGGGTCTTTCCAAGGCTTGAGCTAGTGTCTGGCAAGCTGTGGGTTTGTGTTGGCATCTCAAATGCAAAGAGATTTTAATGATAAAGCATTTTTGGGGCTATATATAGATATAGATAATGTCCCTCCCAGGCCTTTCTCCCTGTCCCATCCTTGCAGGCTCTGGGAAGGTTGCTGGAGACATCCCTGCTGCTGCTTTCCAGACACCCAATCAATCCATTATGGAAATGGAGCTGCCTTTGACTCATCAACCTGTGCCTTGGATGTCTTTTTGGCAGAGGAACATCATTGACTCATGTCATAAATCCAAGATTTCTCCCTACAAAGCTTCAGCCAGGCTCTGAACACTTTTCCAGCAGGGTTTGGGGACAACTTGTCCCAGGCAGCCAGGCTCAGACCCAAACCATCCCCTTGTCAGGGCTCAAGTGAGCCCTGAGGATGGCTGAGTTGGGGACAAGGCTGTCCCCCTTCCATGGTGCCTTCTGCTGCAGCACTGTTGGGAGAATACAATGTGCAATCAGCATCCCTGGAAGGGTTCCCAAACCATGCAGATGAGGTGCTGAGGGTGGCAGTGATGCTTGGACTCAATGATCTCCAAGGTCTTCTCCAACTCTCAGGACTTGAGGCCAGAGCTCCCCAGCTTTCTGCAGAGGGCAGAGCCCATGCTCTTGCCCCAAAAGCAGATGTGACCCCTCAGATGAGTGGAGGGGCTCCATGGCTAGAGAATCATAGAATCATAGAACAGTTGCAGCTGGAAGAGCCCTTGAAGCTCAGCAGTGCAGCCTTTGTCCTAGCCCTAGCAACCTGCTCAATGATGCTCCCCAATGCAACATCCACCTGGCTCTTCAACCCCTCCAGGGATGGGGACTCCAGCACCTCCCTGGGCAGCCTGTGCCAATGGCTCACAACCCTTGCAGCAAACAAATTCCTCCTAATGTCTAACCTGAACCTCCCCTGGGGCAATTTCCATCCATTTCCCCTCATCCTAGCACTCTCCACTAGGGAGAACAGAGCAGTCCCTGACTCTCTCCAACCTCCCTTCAGGGAGTTCTAGAGAGCCAGGAGCTCTCCCCTCAATCTCCTCTTTTCCAGCCTAAACAGGCCCAGATCCCTCAGGCTTTCCTCCTCAAGCTTATGTTCTAAGCCCTTGAGCAGCTTGGCAGCCTCTGTCCCCTCTCCAGCACCTCCATGTCCCTCTTGGAGTGAGGAGCCCAAAACTGGATGCAGTACTGGAGGTGAGGCCTCCCCAAAGCTGAGCAAAGGGGCAGGATCAGCTCCCTGCTCCTGGGGAGACATGGCAGAGGCTGAGCCCCACTGATGTGTCCTTGCAGATAGGATTTGCTGCCACACATGATGCTGAGGGTGCAATCAAGCTTCCATCCCTGTGGCTCCTGGGATTTCCTGGACATCCTCATCATCATCCCTCTCCATCACTGCCCTGTGCTTAGCCATAGCTCCAGCCAACCTCTCCCAACCAGGATGGCTTTGCTATCTCCTGCTTCCCCCCAAATCAAGGAGGCAATGTCTGTGCTGCTAAGATAAGCAAAGCTAGCAGGGTCTTGAGCTCCATCTTTAGTGCTGGAGGATTCTGAGGGCTGGAGAAGCCAGGGAGACTCATTAGAAAGAGCAGCACTTGTGGCTGGATTTACTGAGAGTCTATCCCCAGCCTCCTCATGGCCTTTTCTCTCTGCAAGATCCCTTGCCCTTGCTCTGATCTGGTCTGCAGCATGCAGAGCCCATCAGGGCTCTCCAAAATAACATCCTGTTCAAAGAGTTTGAATCAGAATTCCTCCAGCCAAAACACAGCTGTCCTGGGTAGAAAGGAGCTTGAGGAGGATGTGATTTCAAAAAGCCCAACTGCATCTTGCTCCATCAGGATGGAGCTGGAGATCTACAGGAGGTTCAGAGGCAGGAGGAGAAAGCCAATCTGCCTGTAAGAACAGCTTTGGATTCAGAGCTCAAGGTCCAACAGCAGCTCCTCTTGCTGCTAAAGGCTAGGTCACATCATTTCTCCATGCCTTGAAGGCATGGCTGAGTGCACTTCATTTGCCAGAAGAGCCTCAGATCGTTTCTTACAGCTAGCATTAACCTTCTGCCTATGAAAGCCAAACCCATCAGGCATAGAGCAACCCATGGGCAGATGGAAAGAGGAGGAGGAAGGTACAGGAGTCCCTGAAAGCCCTTCAGCTAGATCCCTGGAGAGAGAGCTGGGAGCACAGACCTGGAGCACACAGCAGCCCAAGCATGAGTGTGTTCATTTGGACTATAAAGCAGATGGTTTATAGCTGAGAGAAAGAGGCACACAGCAAATGGATGTGTTGGGAACAGCCAGCAGAAGCCAGATGTTCAGGATTGCTTGAATAACCTTAAAATACACTTTTTAATTCATAGATTGTTAAGAATTGGGGTTTGTTTGCCCTCCATTTTCAGCAATCAGGAGGTAGGTGAGGGCTCTGCCTATTCCCATCCCAAGTGGAGGAGCTTCCCCACTGCATTGTTCTTGGCTTGTATACCACTGAAAAAACTCCTCTACTCTGCCCCAGTCAGGATACAGCTAGGTCCTGGCTCCAGTGCTGGGCTCTCCAGTTCCAGAGAGACAAGGAATTGCTGCAGAGACTCCAGCAAGATGCTGAGGGCACTGGAGCAGCTGTGGCAGGAGGAAAGGCTGAGAGCCCTGGGGCTGCTGAGCCTGCACAAGAGCAGAGCCAGAGGGGAGCTGCTCAAGGCTCAGCAAGAGCTCAAGGGTGCAGGGGGCAAGAGGCTGGGGCCACACTCTGCTCAGTGGTGCCCAGGGCCAGCCCAAGGGGCAATGGGCACACACTGGAAGCCAGCAGGTTCCATGGGAGCAGCAGGAGCAAGTTGTTTGGTGTGAGGATGCAGAGCCCTGGCCCAGGCTGCCCAGAGAGCTTGGGGAGTCTCCTTGTGTGCAGAGATTGCCAAGGCAGCTGGAGGTGATGCTGGGCAAGCTGCTGGGGGTGAGCTGCTGGAGCAGGGAGGTTGGACTGGATGATCCCTAGAGATCCCTTCCAACCCTCTCCATGCTGGGATTGAGAGATTTTGTAATGCTTTACTGGACAAACATCATCTCCAGGAGCTTCCTGCCTGTCACCATGTGGAAATGCATGGTCATGGCCCCAGATTTAATTGAAACAAAATATCCCAGCCCAACAGGAGTCTCCTTGCCTGTCAGGGTTGTCTCAGTAATTATCAAATAAATTGCATTTCTATTGCTCCTTTCATCTTCGGATCTCCAAGTGTTCTACAAGCCTTTATTAATTCAGCTCTCCAATAGCCTTTCCCTGTGATCTCCTAGGAGAAATGGAATGAGCAGGTAGTGGGAGAGGCAAGGACCTGCTCTGGGGCACTGTTGAGAGGTCTCAGGGAGGAAAAATCATGAAATCATCAGGGTTGGAAGGGACCTGCAAGCTCCTCTAGCCCCAAGCCCTGTGCCTGCCATGGGCAGGGACACCTGGCACTAGAGCAGCTTGCTCCCAGCCCCAGCCAGCCTGGCCTGCAACACTGCCAGGGCTGGGGCTGCCACCACCTCTCTGGGCAACCTGGCACAGTGGCTCAGCACCCTCCTGGGCAACAACTTCTGCCTAACAGCCAACCTAAATCTCCCCTCCTCTAGTTTGGATCCATTCCCCTAGTCCTAGCACTACCTGACAGCCTCACAAGTCCTTCCCCAGCTCTCTTGTAGCTCCTTGCAGATCCTGGAAGGACACCAGAAGGTCTCCTGGGAGCCTTCTCTTCTCCAGACTGACTAATCCCAACTCTCTCAGCCTCTGCTCATCCTCATGGCCCTTCCCTCTTTCCCTTTTTCCCTCCTACCTGATCAGGATCCAGTGCTGCCTGGGGACATCCTGTGCTCCAGAGGTGACATCCCACAGCCCCTCTGTGCCCACCTGCCCAGCTCATAGCTCAAGCAAGTTCTCTTGGCAGTATATTGACCAAAAAAGCTGATTTTTAACTCCATATTTGCACCTTCCTCAGCACAGAGGTAGGAAATGCCTTGAGCCACTGTGGTTTGTGTGTGGTGTGCTTCTTACCTCAACAGCCAACCCAAATCTCCCCTCCTCAAGCTTGGATCCATCCCCAATGACCAGAGCTGGCAAAGCATGAGGGGATCAATGGAAGAGGAAGGAAATGGAAAGAGGAAGGAAAGTTGTGAGGTAGAGATGTGGCCATGGCTGTATCTGTTACCCCTTGGGGCCTTTCCATGGCTGTGTCACTGTGGGGAATGGAGCAAAGTCAGGCTGACCTGTGAAGAGCTGGTAAGACCTATGAGATATGAAGGGAATTAAAACACATTTAGGGAAATCTCCTAATAGAGTTTTGTCTCTTTTTTCTCTCTCTCTCTCTCTCTTTGTGTGTGTGAAGCTTTAAAGAACACCAGTGCCTGTCTCAAGCTGAGGTAATGCATTCCAGCAGCACCACTGAGTCAGAGCTAATTGAATTTAAAAGCAGGTATTACAGCTGTGCCTTCCCAGAGAGCACATCCCCAAAATCACTTGAGTGATGAAGTGTTTTACCCAACTACTACTTAATCTTTTTTATACAGAGAGCAGAATTAACCCTGCTGAGCTGCCTTCATTAAGGAAACCCAAATGAAGTTACCTGGGGAGGCTCAGATGGGCTGCAAGTGGGCAAACTTCAGCTGAAGTTTCTTCAAACCAGAGGGGACTCTTTCTTTTCTTTCTCTTTTTTTTGTGTGTGTGTTAAATGCTGCCAAGTGGTTTTTAAACCAGGTCAGTTATCTGGGTCCTGGTTTACTTTCCTGCCTTAAATCCAAGAGGAAATCAGCACACCTGGCCCTGGGTAGAAATACAGAGAGGAGGAGAGAAATAGGTCAGCTTCCCACAGCCTTCTCCTCAGCACCATCCATCCTTATCCTCTTTTCCCCATTCCCATCCCTTTTCCCCCTTTCCCTCCAGACCATCTCCCTCTCTCCAGGAGAGAGGATAAAAGAAATGAAGGAGAAAATATACCCTGAAAGAAAACTGCCCAAATAATCCATACCCTCCCCACTCCCAGCCTGCAGTGGTGCTGAGCATCATCTGAAGCCTCTCTGCTCTCCATCAGCAGCTAAAGAAATCCCAAGGCAGATGAGCAACCCTAAAGCTATGAGACATCTTCATGGATGGAGGAAAAGCCATAACTGCTTGATCTTTTCCTTTAGACCAAGTCCAAGCCCAAAGCAATTAGCTGAGCACAAGAGCTCAATGCACCCAACCATCCTTATGTGGCTCCAAGCTCCTGAAGAAGGTGATAGATCCTCCTTCTCTGGGCTGGAAATAGAGCAGGGAAAACATCCCAAAGAACTACTTACAAAACAATTGCAGTAAATCACCATTTTTTTCCATGCCTCTATTTATCCATCAGCTCCCACAGGGGAACAAGGGAAGCTGTGGGGCATCTCCTGAAGGCATCAGGAGTTTCAAGGGCAGATAATTGATTTCCAGCACCAGAAATTGGCATGGGGAGAGGGAGAAAAGAATGAATACTACTAATAATAAAGAAATAAAAGGAGAACTCTTTAGCAGTCATTAATTTGCTCTCAGATTCACTCACCCAATTAGGCAGCTGAAATGGGGCAGTGTGATTCAGCTACCCTGTGACACACCATGCCTCCTGATTCAAAGGGACTAGGAGCAGAGTAAATCCCAGGCTTGAGGCTCTTCAAAACCTCATTTCCTTCTTATTATGAACCAGGAAATCATCTGGAGAGATTTCAGACCAATGGAGGTTGAGCAGCAAGGAAAGGGAGCAGGTTCCTCACTGGCTGTGAGGAGGAGTTTGAGTCTCAGCTCTAAAACTGGGGGGGGGTTTGCCTTTATAAAACATCTCAGTATTTATCCCTGACAGATCTGAAATTAAGGACACCCACCCTGGTGTGTCCAACCTGGAGAGCATCTCCTCTAGCATCAGCAGCATGCTGGAGGTTCATTTTGAACCTCTGCATCTCTGCCCTGCACCTGGCAGGACGAGCACCATGGGTTTGTGGCTGCAGAGGGCAGGGTTTAGCCATAAGAAAGGAGATGTCACCTTGCCTCTTTGCCATTAAGAGTCACTGCAGTTGGCTGACTGAGGTGGAAGTAGATCTTCACAAGGTGATAAAGCAGTGGCATGTAGGCCCTGGGGATGTTGCCAGCCAGGTCTTCCTACTCCACAGCTCTTGAGTCACTTTGCAGAGGAGGAAAGCAGAGCACAAGGCATTTTCAACTGGAATCCTAGAACACAAACCCTCACCAAAGTATTAAACCAGGTGGAAATCAGGTTTGTCCCCAATTTCCCCTATTGACCTCCCTGGAGGCAGAAGCACTCCATCTCCTTGGCTGCAAGGAGAGGTTCAGTGGCTTCATCTAACTAGCTGAGGAGGGAAATTTGGGGCTAGAGAAGTCACCTGGAGGCTCCCACAAGTCAGTCACAGGCTCTGGAAGAGACTAGAGCACTTCACATTCATAGAATGACAGAATGGTTTGGGTTGGAAGGGAGCTGTGGAGCTCATCTAGTCCAACCCCCCTGCAGTGGCCAGGGACATCCCCAACTAGAGCAGCTTGCCCAGAGCCCTGGCAAGCCTCACCTGCAATGCCTCCAGGGATGGGAACTCAACCACCTCCCTGGGCAACCTGGGCCAGTGTTCCACCACCCTCGTGGGGAGAAACTTCTTCCTAATATCCACTCTAAATCTCCTCTTCTCCAATTTAAAACCATTGCCCCTTGTCCTTTCCCTGCAGGCCTTTGCAAACAGGCCCTCTGCAGCCTGCTTGGAAGTTCCCTTTAGGTCCTGCAAGGTCACTAGTAGTTCCCCNCAGTATGGAGCACTTGAGTTACAGGATTGTGCCCAGACAGCAAAGCTGGGGAAGGGTCTAGAGCACAAGTGTGGTGAGGGCACTGTTGTTGGTTAGGCTGGAGGAGAGGAGGCTCAGGGCAGACCTTCTGGCTCTGTAACTCCCTGCAAGGAGCTAGGAGTGAGGTGTGAGTTGATCTCTTTTCCCACTGAACAAGTGAGAGGACAAGGAGAAATGGCTTCAAGTTCCAACACCTTGCCAAGCTGATCCATGCCCTAAGGACAATGTTAGGATCATCCAGTGGTAGGACAAGAGGGAATGGGAGCAAGTTGGAGCACAGCAGGTTTAGTATTAAGCTGAGGAGAAAGTTGTTTGCAGTTCAGGTGCCAGAGCACTGGCCCAGGCTGCCCAGGAGCCTGTGGAGTCTCCTTGTCTGGAGCCATTGCAGAGCTGCCTGGACACATTGCTGTGTGAGCTGCTCTAGGTGCTCCTGCTCTGGCAGGGGGGTTGCACTAGATGATCTTTCTAGGGCCCTTCCAACCCTTAACACTCTGTGACTCTGTGATACTGTGGATGACTCCTTTTCTTTGCCTTTTCTTTTCCCTCAAAAAAAGGAGAAAGCTCCAGAAACACAGAGTTAAGATCTGAAGGTGAAGAGGAAACTCCTGGTGCCAGGTCCCTGTCAGCACTGGGAGGAAAAAAAAACAAAAAACAGACCAGAAATGGAAGAAGTAAATAAATTTGAGTGAGCCTTTTGCAAGGCTTTAATTGCCTTTGTGCTCTAATTGCTCCTACTTTTACAGCCTCATTGCTTGTCATAAAATTAGTCCTACTTTTTATGCTTTTTCCTTTGCCACTGGTCTGTGATGATTGTTTTTTAATTGCTTTGGTCTGTTGATGTCTCCCACAGCTCCCCAGGGAAGGGGATGAGGGACATGGCTCTGTGTTTGTCTCCCATGGGGAGGATGCTACAGCTGGGACTGGAGCAGCTGTGGCAGGAGGAAAGGCTGAGAGCCCTGGGGCTGCTGAGCCTGCACAAGAGCAGAGCCAGAGGGGAGCTGCTCAAGGCTCAGCAAGAGCTCAAGGGTGCAGGGGGCAAGAGGCTGGGGCCACACTCTGCTCAGTGGTGCCCAGGGCCAGCCCAAGGGGCAATGGGCACACACTGGAAGCCAGCAGGTTCCATGGGAGCAGCAGGAGCAAGTTGTTTGGTGTGAGGGTGCAGAGCCCTGGCCCAGGCTGCCCAGAGAGCTTGGGGAGTCTCCTTGTGTGCAGAGATTGCCAAGGCATCTGGAGGTGATGCTGGGCAAGCTGCTGGAGCAGGGGGATGGCCTGGATGATCCCCAGAGGTTCTCCCACAGAATCACAGTATGTCAGGGGTTGGAAGGGTCCTAGAAATATCATCTAGTGCAACCCCCCTGCCAGAGCAGGATCACCTAGACCAGCTCACACAGCAATGTGTCCAGGCAGCTCTGCAATGGCTCCAGACAAGGAGACTCCACAGGCTCCTGGGCAGCCTGGGCCAGTGCTCTGGCACCCTCACTCTAAGTCCCTTCCAACCCCAACCATGCTGGGATCCTATAGCCATGCATCCAAGCAAAGCTCAGCCATGACCTGAGGAAACACTTATGAGAAATACATTCCTGGGGCAAGCAGGAAGGACAAAGCCAACCATGGGGAACATGGGAAGAGTAAGAGAAGAACCAAACCCACCTGGAAAAGAGAGAAAAGCAGTGTGCTCTGTATCCCTTGTAACAAGCATCTCATTTCAAGCAGCTCCACCTTCTCCTCACCTGCTCTCCACAAGAGCATCTCTGTTTGCTTTCCCTCTGATCTCCAGCTGCAGCAGGAAGCCATGCATGAAGTTTATTAAGGCTGGGTAATTGCTGATCAGTTCTGCATGCTCTTGATCCCATCTGCACTGTTAGCTTCCTCTGCCTCAACCTGGAAAGTAATTTAACACCACCACTTTCCCCCCCCCCCCAAAATAAACCCCTCAAAACACATCATTCTTCACAAATGCCTCTATTATGGGATGTAGGATGTTGCTGTTCTGGCTGCTTTAACAAGGTGCTGGCAATGAGCGTGACAGAGATACAAATCTGATGAAGGAGACTCTGATGACACTGAGCCTAAAAATGGAATGGGGCTGAACCAAACCATGGAGCTGAATCTCAACTTCACTCTGTCTCAGGGGTGGTGGAAGGGGAAATAAAAATGGGATTTGCTTTGGCTTTCAGCCAGCCTTGCTTCATCCTGATCAGCTCTCCACTGGCCAAGCTCTCCCACGTCCTTGGAGTTGCTCCCAGCTGATGGCATCAGCACGGAGTGAGCTCAGAGGGAGCAGCTCTACCCACAGGGCTGGCAAGGCTCAGCAGCTGGCATGGCTCCACCTTGGCCTTGCAAGTCTTGCACAGTGTCACAAATGCAGCTCCTCAACACAGAAAAGCAAACCTTCAAGCCTTCTGCAAGCCACAAAAGCCTTGGGAAGATCTTCAGCCCAACTGAAGGTTTCCCATATGCTCCTCTGGGAAGAGCACTCAGGGACCATGGTTGGAAAGGAGGATGTTAAGGCACATGGAGGAGAGGGAGGTGATCAGAGACAGTCAGCATGGCTTCACTAAGGGCAGATCCTGTCTGACAAACCTAGTGGCTTTCTATGATAGTGTGACTACCTCAGTGGCCAAGGGACAAGCTGTGGATGTGATCTATCTGGACTTGTGCAAGGCCTTGGACACAGTCCCCACAACATTCTACTGGCCAAGATAGAGAGCTATAGACTGGATGGGTGGACTGTTCAGTGGATAAGGAACTGGCTGGCTGGTCACATCCAGAGGGGAGTGGTCAATGGCTCCAAGTGCAGCTGGAGATCAGTGCCAAGTGGTGTCCCTCAGGGCTCTGTGCTGGGGCCTGCACTGTTTAATATTTGTATAAATGCTATGGCCAGCAGCATTGAGTGCACCAGCAGCAAGTGTGCAGATGACACCAAGCTCTGGGGTGTAGTCATCTCATTTAACCTCTTCTCCAAGCACAGCTCCTTGTCACTGGTGGGGACTGGCACAACCTGCCTGTCTCCAAGCACAACTCTCCATTCCCTGCCCTGCCACAGCCAAAAATGGCCTTTTTCCCCACCTCAACATTCCATGGTTTTAAGTCACCTTCCTCTACTTCCACCAGTGTGATCCAGAGACATCAACCCACAGAGCCAGAGGACAAGGAGATTCTGTCCTGGCTGGACTTCCACCAAAGCCAAGTACAACTGAAGGCTGCAAGATGAGCTAGGGGAATGAGAGTGCTTTGTGGGACATCATCCAATTCCTGCTGGACAAAATCCATCATCTCCTCAGTACTCACCTGCCTCTGCACCAAGGAACACACCAAAGAGAGCCAGGAGCTGCAGAGACCTCCACAACTTTGTCCTAGCAACTTGGGATGGAAGGGAGGACCCCAGATGAGATTGGTAAAGCAGCAGAAAATGCTGGGAAGCAGCAGGAATGCTCCTCACCATCACAACCTGCAACCTTCTGCTTGTCCCAAGTGTTCTGCACACTGCCCTAGAGAACATCTCTGCAGGACCTTGCAGGCAGCTTGAGGGAAGAGCTGTGAGGATGAGATTAGCTCATGGGCAGCATGTCTGGGCATCAGGGGCTGGCTGATTCCTTGCTCCCTTCCCAACCACTGCCCTCAGAGAGCTAGCTTAGAATCATAGAAGCCTAGAACAGCTGCAGCTGATAGAGCCCTTGAAGGTCAGCAGTGCAGCCTTTGTCCTAGCCCTAGCAACCTGCTCAATGATGCTCCCCAATGCAACATCCACCTGGCTCTTCAACCCCTCCAGGGATGGGGACTCCAGCACCTCCCTGGGCAGCCTGTTCCAATGGCTCACAACCCTTGCAGCAAACAAATTCCTCCTCATGTCTAACCTGAACCTCCCCTGGGGCAATTTCCATCCATTTCCCCTCATCCTAGCACTCTCCACTAGGGAGAACAGAGCAGTCCCTGCCTCTCTCCAACNGCTGCAAACTTGCTCAGGGTACAAGCTTGTATCAGGAGCTTTGCTTGTGAGTGTGTTGGTGGGGGAAGAGCTGGGCAGAAGGGAGGAGATGACCCCAAATTTCATCCCTACAGCTCCAGCAGCTGAGCAGCAGCCTGGTAGCTGAGAACATTTCACCATGCATTAAGTTTAAACCATTTTCAATCATGGCAAAACCAATCCATGCAGCCTTGCTTGATGATTCATAGCCATGGTAAATAGGAGCAGTTAATATAATTGTCCAGCTGAGACCAGCAGGCTGGGAACGTGGAGCAGGGAGATGTACAATCAAGGGAAGGCTGGGGAGGGAATTTAAGTGCAGGTTAAGCAAATGCATTACTTTAATAACACACAGAGACAGCCCTTGGAGTTCTAAAGAGGACAAAATGAATATTGTACCAGAAAAGCTGCAGAAGGGGAGGTTGGATCACTGAGAAGTGCACAATTGCTGTTTACTTGCCATTTAGTTTGTACAAAAGCTTCACTTGCCATGGCTTTGGTTTTCCTTACGTATGGAAGAGAAGGACTTGAACTGACAAATGACCCTTCTTTCTCCAGAGGTTCTCCAAGAGAGCCTCAGTTTCTCAAAGGAAAATGATCACCTCCCAGCACACATCCTGCAGAGAGAAAGATGCTTTTCTTTCACTATATATATATATATATATATATAATCCACAGGGGAGATGATGCTTCTGCTCCTCTGCCTTGGAGCTGGGCCAGGCACTTGGACCTGCTTCTCTGCAGTGGGTTTGTCCCTGAATCTCAGCTCTTGCCTTGCTCC
>VWZO01015424.1:0-13619 GCA_013396975.1 Bucco capensis
TGGGGTACCTCAGGGATCCGTCTTGGGACCAATCCTGTTTAATATTTGTATAAATGACTTAGATGTAGGACTTGAAAGACTAGTAAGTAAGTTTNCAGTTTATAACCTCCTCACCAAAGAGGGAGGAGTGGGGGCTAGGCTCTTCTCTTTGGTGGACAGTGACAGGACACGGGGGGATGGTATGAAGCTGTCCCGGGGGAGATTCAGGCTGGATGTTAGGAAAAGGTTTTCACCCAGAGTGTGATGGAGCATTGGAACAGGCTCCCCAGGGAGGTGGTCATGGCTCCAAATCTTGTGGAGTTTAAGAGACGCTTGGACAATGCCCTTAGTCACCTATTGTGATCTTGGGGTTTTGTCCTATACCTAATGGGAGTTGGACCTGATGATCCTTGTGGGTCCCTTCCAACTCTGGTTGTTCTATGATTCATATATACTAGCACATACAGTCTCACAAACCAGTGTCCACAGCCCACAGACACCAAGATACAGAGATACAAGGATACATTCTGAGAGCTCACTACTCAAAACACACCCTTATTTCTCCTAACTAGTGCCATGCCAACCATGCTACATTGCTCAGTGAAGTAAATATGTTGAATGTATTAGCTACCATTTTCAAATCATTAGTATGCAGAAGGATTATAATAATCAAATTTGTTTCCTAACCAAATTATACTATATAAAGAAAAACACAGTAATTTCTGTCTGAAGCACAAAAGTATTAACGCTAATGAAAACTCCAGGGTAGCTTTTAGCAATTTCATCACACACTACCATGGAATATAGTAGTTCAATTAATCTCTGCAGTGCCACATTGTATTCTTAAATTCTTTTCAAACAAGTTTCATTGAAAGAATTGTGTTTAATCTGTAGTTCAGATAGGAATAGAACATGATATAAGTTCAAATGGCTAAAAGCAAATGGGCTTTATTAAAAATACTAGCTTTCAAATCCTTTTAAAATATATTTCTGTCAGATTCCTGTAGTAATTATGAATATACATGAAAGATTATGAAAGTCTTCAAGTGTCGTAAATTTATACTTTTTATACAGTGGTCCACTCAATATGAAGAAATAATTAGTCTCAGTCAATCTTGCACAAAAAACAAAACTTGTACAGGTGACACACAGCATTTCGAGCATGTCACAAAAGAAAGAAATGCCTTAGAAGGTCTGTTTTACTGACAAAGAAACACAGAGTTCATCATGTTGTATACATCCAAGGTCCATCAAATGCCATTCTCCAACAAAAATTCTGAGTCTGATAGGCTTTTTTTCTTACTCTTTAGGTCTTGGCTTTTATTTGTTAGCCAAGCTCTAATATATGTTGCCATTTTCTCTGACTCTGCAACCATTTTGCTTTTTATTTTGGAAGCAAAATAACGTATTAATTCCATAATCTTCTGTCTTGTGGGTGTGCTTAAAAAATGTGGTTGACCAGAGAGGATAAGTGTTTTCTGAGGGATCTTTGCTGTATGCTTTCATACCATATTTATGCTGATATTCTGAGTGTCATGACCACTTTTGGAAGAGCCTTTGGGGAAGCAAACTTAAACCTGTAGTCTCATATACCTCTACCGGGAAGACTTATTTCCTCTGATATAATTGTGGGTTTCCTTAATCACTTTTTGCAGTGATTAAGGGCTTAGTCATATTTACCAGTAACTGTCTATTATTAGAGCGGGAGAAAAAAAAGTATTTTCAAATGATCAAGCTCTAATTTTTTTTTTCTGGTTTTATAGATACAACTTATGTGTCCTAGCCATTTCTTTTTCTAACATCACAGTTTCTGTAGCATCTTACCCAGGTTTTTTGTGAGCTCTTTCACTACAGCTGTCTTCTTGGCATCCTTTACGATCCAGAATTCTGCAAACAAATAGGCTTTCTCTCTTCCTTCCTCCTTCCCCCTGGCATATCCTAATAACCTTTGGTTCTCAATCTGCAACTATACATACATAACTCATGAAAATAATCTTTACTATAAATTAGAGTTGGGTTGAATTTCTGAGTATTAATTGCCACAGATTTGGAGGTCAGGTCCTTCTGAAGACTGGAAACTGATTAAGGCTTAGGAAGTAGAGTGTATAGCTTAATTATCACTTTTCAGGGTGGAAACAAATTAGCAATGGAGGCCGTTAGGACTGGAGAGGGACAGATTTTATTCAATGTTTTCATTGATGACTGGGAGAAACAAGTGCACAGTGAAATCCCAGTTATCCTTATATAGCGTGTTATCCTTGCTGAATCTCTTCAATTTTTTAATGTTTAAGAGTAGCAGGTGCTCTGGCTTCTATTGCTTTTGCACAAATGTCAGTAAAACCCAAGTTAAATTTCCTTGACTCCTATTGTTCTCCAGCTCGCTGCTCTGTGAGGCAGTGCTGACACTGAATATTTGTCTTTCAGAACGAGCCAGGGCATATTTCGTCACTGGATCATTCACATTGTTAAAGGAGAATTAAAGAAAGTGGATAATTTGACAACAGTTTCCTTAAAGTGGCTGCCAGTGGATGTTTACTTAATGGAAATCATTGTCAGGACATGTTTGGCTGTGCTTCTGAGGTAAGATTTGGGTACTACAGTGCAGAGAGGATGGTTTATCTCTGGCTGTGTTGTTGGGAAGCTGTCAGCCTTCATGCCGTGTAGTTTGGCAGTTAGCTATCAGCAGCGATTTGTGTGCCATTTTTGATTGTAACTTAATGAGTGAAGTCTATCAATATCAAACATGAAGTACAGTCATGTGGTAGATATCTCAACTCTTAATGTTTCTTTCTCTTTTGGATTATATTATTTGGTGTCATTTGCTTACAGGAAAGGATGACACTAAGATATGAAATACAGAATAATTCCAGACAGATGAATTACAAATAAAGTAGGTTGGAATTATTTTTCAGTGTCAGGCAGTTTCAGCCATTTAAAGATAATTGTGTTTGTGCATCCTAAATAAATGAAAAATAGCTATGTAATTATCATTCTCAGAAAGCTGCCGAGGCTGCTTTATTTTGCAAACTGTCAGACATAGTGCTGTAAAACTGTCTCAAGCTTCAGCTAAACCTCGCCACAAAACTGAGCTCACTGTCTCTCACCAGACAGTGAAATCTATTTACCTGTAGGAGTGATGTCAAAAGATTAACTTGAATACTAAAGTAAGCAACTGACAACAGGGCATACCAACTAATCCTGAGTTGGAGGTAAAATTTCTTCACAATTTTATTGCAACATGTAACTTTGAATATGTTAAATTTGTTTTGCTTATTTTTCTTACTGCTAAAGTTTATCCAAACTTGCAGAGTACTAAAGGGCTGGGTCATCTACTCAACCTTTGCAAGCCCACCAATTATCACAACTTTGAAATTTAATTTTCTATTCTTTAGACTTCTCTCTTTCTCCTTTTATGTGTACAAGCTGAATTACTAAATCAAAGGAATTTCTAAGGAATCATGATTCCCGAGACTCACTAAACACAGGCTGATGACTGAAATGTACCACTGTGCCAGAAAATAAGTTCTGATGCACAAGTGTTGACTGTACATCTAACGTGTGTGCTGGAAATATTTATGTATTTATTTTTAATGACTGTAGTGACAGAAACTGCATATGTAAATTATCTTACTTCCTTTTCTGTCATCAACACAAAAATACATTAAATGTAATCACAGAATCACACAGAATCAAAGAATAGTTAAAGTTGGAAAAGACCCATCGGGATCATCAAGTCCAACTCCTGGTCCTCCACTGGATTGCTCAAGAGTCACACGATATGCCTGAGAGCACTGTCCCAGCACTTCTAGAACTCTGTCAGGTTTGGTGCCATGGCCACTTCCTAGGGAGGCTGTTCTAGACCCCTACCACTATCTGAGAGAGAAACCTTTTCCTGATATCTAGCCTAAACCTCCTCTGACTCAACTTCCTACCATTTCCTCTAGTTCTGTCCCTGTCCACAAAGGTGAAGTGGTTGATGCCTACCCCACTGCTTCCCCTCATGAGGATGTTGAATACAACGAGATCTCCCCTCAGTCTCCTCTTTTCCAGACTAAACAAAGTGACCTCAGCCACTCGTCATAAGTCTTCCGTTCCAGACCCTTCAACATCTTTGTAGCCCTCCTCTGGAAGCTCTCTAATACTTCGATATCTTTCTTATAATGTGGAGCCCAAAACTGCACACAGTACTCATGGTGGGGCCACACCAGTGCAGAGCAGAGCAGGACAATCACCTCCCTTGACTGCCTGGCAATGCTGTTCCTAATACAGCCTAGGATCCAGTTGGCCCTCCTGGCTGCCAGAGCACACTGGTGACTCGTGTTCAATCTGCTATAAACCAGGACCCCCAGTTCCCTTTTCACAGTGCTGCTCTCCAACCTGTCATTCCTTATATGTGGAGAGATAAAGCTATGGTTTATATTTTAATTCCAGTAGCTTTTTAATGGATTTACTTTGTATTCGTTGTTACCATTAAGAAATATTAACAAAGCAACAGAGAGGAGTGTTAAGTGCTAAGCATGTTTTATAAGTGCTACAATGCTTTAATAATAGCCCTGTAAGCAGACTCTAACTTCACGAAGTATTTCCCTCTCCCTTAAAAACTATTATTCAGAAACAAGGTGTGAAAAATCTTAGCATAAACAGAGTAAAGAAGTCCTACAGTTTTATAGAAGGTAATGTCATATTTAATGGCTCATCATGAAATGGAATTAAATATATATATTATTATGACAAATAGCAAGTAGAGTTTCTTTTCTTATTGTTGGTGAAATAATTCATAGTTCTTGTAGAACTGCAGTCTGCAGGAAGAGTATGGGACTTACGGTAATGTTTTGTTTTCTTGGAGAAAACCCAAACAAAATGTTAAACAAAATAATCTGGCAATGCAGCATCTAAAAAGGCCTTTTGGTCTTTGAATATGAGGATAGTAATTTCAAACAAATCTCTAAATTATTTTGGTTCTAAACATTGAAAATATTTTATTTCTAGGATGTGACTGAGTGCTTTGGGCTCTAAGTAAACTGCCAAATGCTTTCTGGCTCCTTAGTCTTAGTGATGTGATATCCCAGCCTGGTGAAGGTTAATGGAGAAATAATATATGAGAACTGTTCAATGCCATCCCATATAGCAACATGTTGTCAAGAGTAAGAGTTTAATAAGCCATAACTAGTAGGTTGTTATCTTTCCATTTTAATTCTTTCCACTACACATTCATACAGAACAACTTCTAAATCAACATTTCCAAAGGTTTATTATGTCTTGATCTGGGATATTTTTGTGCATGTAATAAAAATGCAGTGAATATCTGACATTCTTTGTAAAACTTGAATGAATATCAGTTTTTAGACACAGGTCTGACTAGAGCACAGAATCACAGAACGATAGGAGTTGGAAGGGCTTTCTGGGGATCACCTAGTTCAACCCCCCTGCTGCAGCAGGTTCACCTAGAGCAGATTGCTCAGGAATGTGTCCAAGTCGATTTTGGAAGTCTCCAGAGAAGAAGACTCCACAACCTATCTGGGCAGCCTTTTCCAGTGCTTTGTCACCCTCATAGGAAAGAAGTTTTTCCTTATGTTTAGGTGGAAATTTCTGTGTTCTAATTTTTGCCTGTTGCCCCTTGTCCTGTCACTGGGTACCACTGAAAAGAAACTGGCTCCATTCTCTTTACATCTGCTGTTTAGGTATTTATAAGCATTGATAAAATCCCCTCAGTCTTCTCTTCTCTGGGTTAATGAGCCCCAGTTCTCTCAGCCTCTTATTGTCAACAGAGATGCTTCAGTCTCTTAATTATCTTTGTAGCCCTCTACTAGACTCTGTCCAGTAGTCTCCTGTCTCTTTTCAACTGGGGAACCTAGAACTGGACACAAAACTCCAGATGTGACCTCCCTCGATCTACTGGTCACATTCTTAATGCACCCCAGGATATCACTGGCCTTAGTGACCACAAGAGCACACTGCTGGCTCATGACTAACTTGCTGTCCCTCAGGACTTCCAGGTCCTTCTCCACAGAACTGCCTGAATATTAACCATCTCTCCTCGGTGCCTCTGTATTCTAGAGTCCTAACCCATGGGATTTTCTTCACGTAGGTCTCTGAAGAGGTCTAAGTTAGCTCTTTTGAAGTCCAAGGTTATAATCCTACTTATTGGATTGCTACCTCCTCACATCACTCTCTACCATCTCATGGCTACTGCAGCCAAAGCTACCCCCAACCTTCACGTCCCAAATCAAACCTTCTTTATTCATTAGCACAAATCCAGCAGCAAACCTCTCTTCATTGGGTCCTCCACCATCTGTGTCAAAAAAGTTATCATCAATTAGCCACAGGAACCTCCTGGGCTGTGTGTGCCTCACTGTGTTGCCTATCCAGTGTATATCAAAGTGGTTGAATTCAGGGCCTGTGATTGTGAGGCTACTTTCAGCTGTCTGTAGAGGTCTCATTGACTCTTTTCCAGACAAGGTGGCCTGTACTGAACATTCACTACAGTGTCACCCGTATTAGCCTGCCCTTTAATTCTTACCCACAAGCTTTCAACTTATTTATCATCCTTTCCCAGGCAGAGCTCAATACATTCCAGCTGCCCTCTCACACTAAGAGCAACTCCACAACCTCTTCTTGCTGGCCTGTCTTTCCTACACAGTACATAGCCATCCATGACAGCATTCCAGTCCTGCAATCCATTCCATCACTTCTCTGTAACTGCAATGAGATCATGGCCCTGCAACTGCACCCACATCTCCAATTATTCTTGTTTATTCCTCATGCAGCATGCATTGGTATACTGAGGTAATTATCATACAGATCGTTTTGTAAGGATTCCTATTCTTTCCTAAGTTATTCACTATAGTTCCTAAATACTAATTGTGCCTATCAAAAGGAATTCAAGCAACCTTTAATAAATTAAAGTGTGATTCAGGACCTGTTGAAAGACAGATTGCAGTCTGATCCATATTCTGCTGCTACAAACTGAGCAATATCTAGGGTTTGGGCTTTGTTCTTCCGTGACTGTCTGTTCCTTTTAGAGACCCCAAATGGTAGCCACATTGGTGTCTATGCAACAAAGTAGCAGGAGGTCTTCCACTGAAAGTGTACTTTAAAATGTTTTTCTTGATTCACATCTCGTAGTTGTTCTACTCTGCCAGACTTGCCTTAGATTTCTTCCAGATGTGTCTTACGTTTGAGCCCTTTATTTCCTTCTGGTTTGATTCTTTGATGTAATTCAGTTCAGGGCTACCTAGCTGTGGATGAATAATGAAGATCAAATTAATCCCAGCATATATGTCCACACTGCTCATCTGCCCTTCAAGGATGAGGGATTTCTTAACACAGTCAGTTATGAGCAGTTGTACCATTTTTCTGAGCTTTGATCTGGCATTTGTCGATAATTCTAGTTTTCAGTCACCCAGCTGTCAAGCTCTATTGTTGTGATGCAGCACAATTATTGTTTTTCATATGAGGTTTATTAATTGAACAAGAGAGCAAACCTGTGATGATCAGCTTACTGAAATAAAAGGACATTTTGGCTTAGTTCAGAAAGGCAGAGGAAAATAACTAAAATTGATTATCCTGTTTATTGCTGACTCAATTTGTTGGTTCCCTTGACAACTGACATTGAAGTAAATGGATTTAGTAGTAGACTGAAGGACATCAACACATAAGATTTCTGTCTATCAGCCACATTAACCATCTTTTGATTGTCAGAAGCATGGAGAGAAAAGTGCCACCTTCATGGAGGAATTGCTATCACTCTAAATGTAGCTAGTCTGATGTAATTATTTTTTAAGATATTTGAATCGTATGCTGTTGTGGGATAAAGGCCTAGTTTGCTGTGGGAAAGGAATGGCCTCTGTGAATGGGATCTACGAAACTTGCCTACCAGGTGGCAGAAGAAGGGACTCTTATGAAGATAAGGTGGTCCTATTTTGGGTAAAAGTAATGAGGCAAACTTAAAATAACAAAGCCACACAGTTTTGAAACAGATTTCAAAGCTATAGTGACTGAGGAGAGACCTTTACACCCCTCAGTATGTTAATGAACCAAATGTAGTACATGCTATACATGTATGACATGTTACTCGACTCTGCACCTCAATCATGCTAAACATTTTGAAGAAGGCAGAGGCAGTTGGACTCAGGATAAAAGAAAAATCACAAAAGGAATGTTTCCATGTTGTGAGGGTGAAGATTTAGCAGGTATTCCTGATGGGCTGTGCTTCTGTTCCTCCAACCCCAAGACAGGGATGCCTTCTTGGTATGAGCTGTGCATTTAATATACAGTTTAACACTCTGTCTATATTATGCATTAGTGCTATTGCAAAGATTCTGCTTCCCTGACTTTGCCAGATGCTTCCTGGAAATTACTAACTCAAGCTCTATTCCTTGGAGTTATTAAATGTATCACTGGTAATTCTGAATCTGTTGTCTGTTGCTTCAGTAAATTAAACCAATCATTACTTTAACTTCTCAAGACTGTTTCAATGACAGTGCATATCAGGGCACTGAAAAACCAAGAGTAAATTTTGCCCAACAAGTTCAGTAAAGTCCTGGGTCGCCGACACAGGCAGACTTCTGGGTCTTGCTCGTAATGTGACAGCTGTCAAGAAAATGGAGAATGTTGTGTTGTACTGCTAAAAAATTTTCATTTATTGTTTTGTTGTCTGATCCAGAAAGTAAGCAAAGTGAAGCTTAGCCAGTTCTTTGTGTGAAAAAATTCTCTAGAAAGTACCTTCTCTAGATTTTCTGTGAGATGTGATAGTCCTTATTTTTATGTATTAATTCTACCTTCTGTTATGCATTTAGAATCATAGAACAGTTACAGCTGTAAGAGACCTTGAAGATCATCGAGTCCAGCCTTTGTCCTAGCCCTATCAACCTGCTCAACGATGCCCCCCAATGCAACATCCACCCATCTCTTAAACACCTCCAGGGATGGTGACTCAACCACCTCCCTGGGCAGCCTGTTCCAACGGCTGACAAATCATTCAGTAAAGAAATTATTCCTAATATCTAACCTGAATCTCCCCTGATGCAATTTACATCCATTTCCCCTCATCCCATCACTTTTTATTAGGGAGAACAGACCAACCCCTGTCTCTCTACAACCTCCCTTCAGGTAGTTATAGAGAGCGATGAGGTCTCCCCTCAATCTCTTTTCCAGGCTAAACAGGCCGAGATCCTTCAGTCTTTCCTCATAAGGCTTATGTTCTAAGCCCTTTACCAGCTTGGTAGCCTGCCTCTGTACCCTCTCCAGCACCTCAATATCCCTCCTGTAGTGAGGGGCCCAAAACTGGACACAGTACTTGAGGTGAGGCCTCACCAAAGCTGAGTAAAGGGGCATGATCACCTCCCTGCTCCTGCTGACAACACTGTTCCTGATACAGGCCAGGATGCCATTGGCCTTCTTGGCCACCTGGGCATGGTGCTGGCTCATATTCAGCCAGCTGTCAATCAGCACCCCCAGGTCCCTCTCTGCCTGGCAGCTCACCAGCCACTCCTCCCCAAGCCTGTAGCGCTGCTGCAGATTGCTGTGGCTGAAGTGGAGGATCTGGCATTTGGCCTTACTGAATTTCATGAAATTGGCCTTGGCCCAGTGATGCAGGCTGTCCAGATCCCTCTGTAAAGCCTCCCTACCCTCAAGCAGATCGACATTGCCACCGAGCTTGGCGTTGTCTGCAAACTTACTAAGGGTGCGCTCCATCCCCTGGTCCAAATCATTGAAGAAGATAATATAAAGGTGCTGCATTTCAGTTTTGATGTCATTTAACCTTTGTTGTGGAAAGCAGTTAGAAATCCTGTGAAACTCTTCAATTATGATTTACAAGAATACGAATCTTCTCATAGAGTATATAGCTCAGAAATCCACTGGACAGGAGAAAACACTCTACATACTTGCTATAGATTTACAGCAAAGATGTGGATTTTCCATAGTCTTGGTTACCTGTTTGGATGTAGCTATCACTCTTCAATGTGTTTGAATTTTTGAATACTCTCTGTAAATCCTACAGAAGGAGTACCTGGTATTCCTTTGGAATTGTATTGTTTCTTCTGCTTACAAGATGTTGTTCAAGAACTGTACTACAACATTTCACAGAATCATAGACTCATAGAATGCTTTGGGTTGAAAGGGACTTTTAAGGGTCATCTAGTCCAACCACTTTGCAGTAAGCAGAGACATCTCCAACTAGATCAAGTTGCTCAGAGCTCTGTCCAACCTGACATTGAATGTTTCCAGGGATGGGGCATCTACCGTCTCTATGAGCAACCTGTACCACTGTTTCACCAACCTTTTCGTAAAAAATGTCTTCCTTATATCTAGTCTAAATCTACCTTCTTTCAGTTTAAAACCATAACTTCTTGCCCTATCACTTACAAGCCATATTAAAAAGTTTGTCTCCCTTTTTCTTATAGGCTCCCTTAAAGGCCATGATCAGGTCTTTCTGGAGCCTTCTCTTCACCTCCCTCAATCTGCTGGTCATGCTTCTTTTCATGCAGCCCAGGGTACAGTCAGCCTTCTGGCCTACAAGTGCACATTACTGGCTTATGTACAACTTTTTATCCACCAGAACCCCTGACACCATCTCCACAGAGCTGCTCTCAATCCCCTCACTCCCCAGCCTGTACTGATATCTGGAGTTAACTTGACTCCTGTGGAGGATCTTGCACTTGCTCTTGTTGAACCTCATGATGTTCACATGGGCCCTCTTCTCAAGCTTGTCCACAACCCTCAGGTGTGTCAAACACATCACTCATTTTCGTATCAGCTGCGGACTTGCTGAGGAGGGTGCACTCAATCCCACTGTCTATGCCACTGATACTGAATAGTACTGGTTTCAATACAGACCAAACCTTAGAGGGACATTGTGACCATCCAACCAATTCCCTATCCATTGAGCAATACACCCATCAAATCCATCACTCTCCAATTTGTAGAGAAGGACATTGTGGAGGACCTAATCAGAGACTTTTTATAGAAGTCCACATAGACGACATCCATAGCTCTTCCATGACATCCAATCCTCCATCTCCTCAGAAATATGTGTTCTCATGTGCTGTAACGTAGTGCTGGAGATTTTCTCTTCTGCCTCACTCCAGCAGAACTGGGTCTTTATTTTTGATTTGTGATCAAACTGGTCTGTGAGAATACGAGAGAGGGACATAAAGCTTTTCACATCAGTATCCACAATTCTCCTTTCTTCCTTGAATCAAGCTTTCATGAAAAAGCAAATGACAGTGAAGAATTTTAGCCCTGTTTTCAGACCCTTTTGGACAACTGGAGTGTGAAAACTGGGGAGCCAGGCCTGGGCTGTCTGTGGCTGCGTCTGTACTTTGGTATCTGGGAAACCTTCCCAGTTTCCAGACCTGGACACTTGCCCTGAGCATGTTTACTCACTGTAGGACAAAATCTGTCTGTGCATTTTTCCATCCACACACACACATGTAAGTACGTTCTGTTTCTAAAGAGAAAATCTGGGCGTGTTGTCTAGCAGGGAGACCTAGCCTGTTCCCAAAATCTACCTCATCTGGATTGTCTGGGCTTGTTAAGAAGCCCACTAGACTTATTTTTGAATAGCTTATTTTTCGTTCTTTTTTAAAATGAATTTTAAGTGAAGGCACCTATTTCTTCATTGGGATACTAAGAGCATATACATGTGGAAAAAAACTTTAGGCATTTTACAGAGCAGGGAAAAATAACACCTGAGATATTTCTGTATGGCTCCATTTCAGAAAATTTTAGTGCATTTCTAGTTAATATAGGTCAAGAAAACAGTATTTTACACACTGAATGGAAAGCATTCAGTTGCCCATAAGAAACATATGCACTGCTGGCAGTAACAGAACAGCAGCTATAGTCATCATTGGCAGACTCAGATTTTTCTTGTTGTGTAGAAAAATTTTCTTTCCTATTCTATTTCCCCCTGCTATTGAATAGGTGTCTATGATTTTGTAGACTCTGCAGTAGGCTTTCCTGCCTACAAATTTTAAATCTGCTACCTGAGGAGTTGCCTTCAACTTGTAAAACCAGGTGCTTATTTTTTGATGTTCAGATAAATGAATTGCTTTGGAGCTTTTGTCTACAGAGTGCTTACATATTAACAGTTGCACACAGAGTAACCTTTTAAAATTGAGTTTTATTTAATTAAGCCACACACTGGCAACAAATCCTAACCCACTGAATTGTAAATTGTCACAATTGTGCAGTGTGCTTTCTCCTGCTGAAATCTTATTTGCTTGGGCTTTTGCCTTAGGGTATATATCTGGAACAAACCAAATTCTCAGGTTTAATGAGGAAGAAAATAAAGGACCCTGAAAGCCTATTTTGTTTACTAGTTTGAGTTTACCAGAGAGATCAGCAAGATCCAGCTTTCTCAGACAGATCTTATAAAGAAAATAGCCACAGGCATGCTTTAAAGTGTTCTGAGACACAGATGCTGAAACCGTCCAATCTGGGAGCAAAGTCCTAGCAGTCTGTGCAAAAGATCAAAATGGGGAAGGCCTTCTTGGCATCGTGATATTAGGTCATCCTACCTGTTTTTCTTCTAAGCTTTCTTTTGTGGATGTACTGAAATAAAGAAAATAGAATATAAAATTGAAGTACTGCAGTGGTTTGTAAGGTCACTTTTCTCCATTTAAAGAATCCTCGTTCCTTCCCTCTGTTGCTAATTAAAACAGACTAAGTGGTAGTATGGATGAAACTTAAACAGCCATGACACTGCTAATTGAGATCTCTGACTGTGGCATCAATAAAGCAAGGGCAGAAGTGTTTCATACCATATATAGAATCATAGACCCAGAAGTGAGTGAACAGGAACTGAGCAAACAGGTACAGAGCAGTATGTGAAGCAGTTTGTGAAGGCACGGCGTGAAGAGATGGTGCACGGGAGGGTGCTCTCCCCTTTTAAGGTCTTATAGGTGTGCTACGCGAGCGGTTGTCACTTGCCTTGGTAATACCTAGCAATGGTTATTACTAGGAGAAAAAACTTTAACTCGTCTGGAAGTGGCGACCCAGAGAGAGCCCTCAAGGAGGGATGAGATGGTCCAAGTAGCAGGCCATACGGAGTGTCTCAGTCTCTCCCTGATTGCAGGGGACTGTGTATGGTGTGAGCAGTTTGGTGATTTGTTCACCCGAGCGGCACAGCTGCAAGCTAAGGTTGAAGGACTGCAAGCTGAAGTGGCAAGACTTAGGAGCATCAGGGAGGCTGAGGATGAAATCGACTAGTGCAGCCAGGCTCTGCCCTCCCTAAAACTGAAACATAAACAGGATCATCTGCCACAAATTACCCAGGAACGGGAGACCCCTGGACCATCCCTGAAACAAGTTCATTGGGATACACATCTGCCCTACATAAACCAAAAAGTACATGGTCAAGGCAGCAAGCAAACTTCTTCCCTGCCCACCTCCCCACACCCCCTTGGCACTAAGCAATGGCAACAAGTTCCTGCTCGACATGGCATGTGTGTTGCCTNCGACATGGCATGTGTGTTGCCTTGGATATAGCCCCAACTTTCCAGGTGACCTTGCATAACAGGTACAATGCCCTGCAAGTGCAGCCAGCCAATGAGAAAGATGCCCAGTTCATTTACAAGAGGTCAAGTTCGTGTACAAGGAAGCTGAAGGCCAGCATCCAAACATCTTCTATCAAA
>VWZO01015426.1:0-30224 GCA_013396975.1 Bucco capensis
GGGCAATGGTTTTAAGTTGGAGAAGAGCAGAATTAGACTGTATATTAGAAAGAAGTTCCTTACCATGAGGGTGGTGGAACACTGGAACAGGTTGCCCAGGGAGGTGGTTGGGGCCCCATCCCTGGAGGCATTCAAGTGAGGCTTGACAGAGGGCTCTGGGCAACCTGATCTAGTTGGGGATGTCCCTGCCCAGTGCAGGGGGGTTGGACTAGATGACCTCCAGAGGTGCCTTGCAACCCAAACCATTCTATGATTCTATGATTCTGTGATAAGCCAAAAAAAAAAAAAGAAAAAAGAGTGATGGACTTCTTCAGCTCTCCTTCTACATAGGTTTGGGCACCCAGGATTAAATGACTACCCACAACGATCTCTACTATATGCCTGTATGATGTTTTAATATACATCTACTCCAGTGAGTTAAAAAATACTATTTCATTTCTTTTTGTACCTTGCGAGCCAAAACATACATTTACTTCCTTTTTTCTTTTCCTTCTCCTTCTCTGAAACCAAGTCTCCCCATTTTAATTTTTTTCATTCATCTCATGAATTTTGTTTCCACATTTAAAATAAGAATTGAATATTTTTGACAGTTTGTTTTCTTAAACAAGTATCTGTGAGAACCCTGGAGCCACGTACTGTATTACAGATAACCAGAATCATAATGTAATGACTTCCAAACAGCATTCAAGCTTTACTTATTCTAATAAGAAAGAACAAAAGATTTTTAAAAGCACGATGTGTCTGACATTATCAAAGTCCCTTACATGGAGTTACAGAGAATGGGGATAGGTACGATCAATTTATCATGAAAGAATCTCATGCTGTAGTATACAGAGTATGGAGAATTTTTTCAGTATGCAGCTGTATAATGATGCAGTGAGAGACAGAGATTATGCTTTCAGTTTTATTCATATTATGCATAAGAATTCAGAATTCATTCTTTGGAGGATAAGCATCCTAAATCACCTGTAAAACATTTGCCTTATCTTTCAACATTAAAGCAGTAGTAGAAGTACAGCTGAGTTCTAAGAAAAAAATTAACAAGCTCAGGAAATCAGTTTAACGTGCTACAAGTCTTCCAGTGAAATAACTTTTCATATACAAAAGGGCTTGTGAGCACTTAGGCCTAGAAAAGCAAACCCACCTCCCCCTCCTTACACCAAATTTTTTTTTTAACTGAGTAGAAAATATGTAGAAGAAAATGCAACTATATATACTTCTGACAGCTCAAATGATACATAAATATAAGGGCTGACAAGGGTTGGTTTGTCATTGTAGTTCACTTCGATCAACTCTACATGGTTCTGTAGGACAATGAAATTCAATGCACTTATAATTTCCAAAAAAGTGAGCTCAGATTCTTTTAAAAGCATTTCTATGTGAAAACGGATCATTTACATGCCAAAAGCACTTTTAATGTGACATATTTAGCACATGTATTATTGAGAACGAAAGCTGCTTGAACTTAGTGAATTTTAAAGTCTATAAAATGGCACCCTGCTGAGCAGAAAGGTAGCTGTTCTGTGAATTTCTCAGTTATGTGATTATTTTGAATAATAGATTTGTACATAACTTTTTACGAAATTAAAGGTATGACATTTGCTTTAGTTCAGTCATATAAATTGCACTTTAGAACACAAAGAATGGGCTAATATATGAATTTGTTGTTCCTCCAAGCAATTTTGTTGATTTTTTTAAAGAACAGTTTTATGTTTCATCTATTGAGTAACACATCAAACCGTTATCTTAGTAGATTTAATGAGTATTTATGTATAACAATACACATGAGGAACCATAAGGAACCTCAAAAATAGAAGTACTGTGTATCACCTTGGTTGTTTGGGACTCATCCAGACCCTGACACAAGTTGATGACTAGTGTGATGATAAGTCCTAACACTTACGAAGTTTAATTAAGAGAAGCATCAGAAGTACAGAGACATAAAATCATTTAGTTTGACTCAGGTTCTCTTTGACTTCATTAACTATACTGTACATTTCACTCTCATGGAATTATGCAGTGCTACCTGCTCCCAGCCAAAGAGGAACAAGCAGAAGAATAAGCCATATCTTGAAGTTATTTTTTTTTCCTATCAAGAATGACACAAAGCACAAGAAAATATAAAATACACAACAGAAAGCTTCCATATACATATATAAATAAGCTTTATTTTTTCTAATTAAGCTGTGGACAGAAGGCAAAGGTTGCAATTTCTGCACAAGCTACCTGCAGTTGAAAAACACCGTCTGTAACAATGGTGCTGTATTTCCTTGCATTGCTGTCATGTTGGCCACCAAAAAACAACTGACCTTGCACGAACAAGTTACATTACTTTTATTACCAGAGTCCAAAAAGGTTTATCCTGACTGCCATAGTGCCAGTTAAAGCTAAAGAGTGAACAAATAATTTAGAGCTAAGCATAGGCTTAAGCACTTTATGGAATTTGGGTCTATGAAACATAATTCAGAGAATGAAATCAGAATTTGGGAAAGATAAGCAGAACACTTTCTGATTATAACTTGTTTATTCACACTAAGTATATAGCAATCCATAAATAAGGCACTTGCAAAGAGTACAAGATAATCCTTTCTTTCAGAGATCACTGTTCTTTAACACTAACAACCAAAACCAAACATGTACCATAAATTGACTCTACGTGGAGAGACTAAGGCAGAAAGCAAGTCTCCTGTGATTTTTAAAAACCTTTTCCCTCAGTCTCAGAAAAACTCCTCTACCAACACAAATACAGTGTGCAAATATTTCTAGCACTTTTAAACAACTTGTGAGCTAGGAAAAAGAACAGTAAGACTATCTTGAAAAAGAATGTTTCAAAAATCATGCACCCACACACCTTTTTTTCACTAAAAAGGATGCTTACAGAAAAGATATTCAAGTTATAAGATCAAAATGACAAGATTTGGTATTACACATGATGCATGATCCTTAACTTGATCACTTCCTGCTCTTCCATGTTTCATACCCTTATTTATGAGACTGAGGAATTATATTTTCTCTTAGCTTTAAATTGGATGTAAAACCAGAATGCTATGATAAACAGCAGAAAACCAGAAATTCAGGGGTCAAATGATCCCAATGGTTTATCACAATGTGAATGAAACTCTCTGCTAGGTATGGAAACTACCTGCAAATTTCAGGAAATTCAGGGCTCCTCATGATAAACTGCAGTCTGTTGGTTAATGTGCCCCTGGAAAGGGCAAAGTGCTTAAACAGTGGATGGAGTAGGTCACTTCCTGAATACATATCCACAGGAGTGTAGATGTTTTGCCAAATGTATGTATGTTTTCCTTCATTCCTAGCCTGGACTGATGCATTATAAATGAAATAAAACAAATACATTAATTGCAAAAAATCTTGCTTCATTGACCTATTTTCAAATGTGTTATTTAAAAAAAAAAAAAAAAAAAGTAGATTTTTCAAAATGTAAATGTGGCTGTCAAACAAAAGAGCTTAAAACTGTTCGTGGTTCACTTCTGAAACGTACTGTTTTGAAGGCTTGCTCAGATCACTCCCTATTCTTCATATCCTTTAGTAATCCAACAGTTACTAATCTAGACAAATGTATGTTAGTGTGGGGGGGGGAAAGGTTGCTTTTAGCAGACATGCGGCAAGGTTTTAATTTGTAGCTGATAATTTGCTACTGGAAGCTTACCCTGATTAGTCTTCTTATGGCACTAACGGTTTTTGAGGTAGTGTGAATTACCTACTGTGTATGTTTTTACCACCCATTCAGGGATGAAAATGAGTTACAACCTAGGCCTCAATTAAAGCTTGAAATAAGAAAACCTAAAATTTCTTTTATGTCCTCACTTCTAAAGAATAGAATTAGTTGCTTCTGATATTATTGGAATTGTAATTCACACTCCTGGAAATCTAGCAATGGATCTTTCAACCCTTTTCAATGAAGCATATTTCAGCTGTTACCCAATTATGCTGCCTTTGCTCCAAGTCAAATCATAATCCAACAGCTGAGAATTGAAACAGACTCCATTTGTGAAAATGAATGGTGTATTTATCTGGTAATGCAGAATGTTTTTAAGTGTTACTCTAGCTGTCGTGTAGAAATTAAGATGTTATTGCTTGTTCTATTAATTCTCATTTCTGGGAAACAGATTTGTAGGTTGGTTTCATCAGAGCGATATGGTAGGCTTTTCTATCAGCATTATATCCAAACCATGCCATAGGCATTCCAGTGAGCAATGTATTGCCTGTAATCTAAGCATCTGGCTTAAAATAAAGAACTCATAATGGGAATCGTTATTTCTCAAAGGGGAATCCATATTACCCTTTTTGTACACTGGTGATTTTTAATAGTCCACTAATCTTAACTGATCACTTTCCCACAGAATGATGGAGACTACATGAAAAAAATATATACAAATAACAGAAAGTAGTATTTCCTTTACCTAAGTTTCCCCTTTTTCTCTTAATAATGTGCAAATATTGTTAAACTATTTTGGGGGCATTTTGCAATAAACAGTCAGATAGAAAGCATCCTTCACTACTACTCAGAAACTTAATACGGGAATTTATCAGTTTGCCACAATAGTGTGGACCTTATTTTAGGTTTCATTAATAATATTTTTATGGAAGAGAAAAGTTAGAGATATTATAATGGTAAATATAATTGTTTTAATCTATCATGATTCACAGGTTCCCATATTGTATTGTGTAACAACTAACAATACAACTTGAAGGTGTTGAAGATAGCAGCTAGGAGACAGGATATTCTTTATTCTTTATTAAAAAGGAAAAAAAGTGACAATTAAGGGGTTCAGGAGTCATGGAGAACATTCTAGCACACCCAAATTATAATGTATTTATTTAGGTGGCTACTCTATGAAACAAAGTGCAGTCACTGCTTCACTGTTTTCCTACCACTTTGGTGAATATACTCTTAAGAGTGGAGGAAGATATGCAACATGCAAGAAAAACAAAGCTACTGCACTGATGAGTGGCAACTGGCAGCTTATGTACTTTGTGTTATGGTGTTTTTTTCCACTACAGTAATTTTAAAGAACCCATACACAGACTACATAGGAACCTATCGAGTTTAATGTCTAATAAATTAAATAAATCTTTTCCAACAGAAAGACTGTCCAATACAGACTTTTCTAACTCCTCTAAGTACCTTACCATGTTTATTCTTCCCTGGTTTTGTAGTAAATGGACTTTATTTAGACTTCCTTTGTCTTTTACCAACTGTTACCCTTTCAGAGCAGGTTTTATCATGCAGTCACTCTCAGTTTATTTTTTTTTTATTGTAAAAGTAACATTTAGGATAACAAACTTAATCTAATTCCATTTTTATCACACAAAGGGCCAGATTCTCAGCTGCTATAAACTTGTGTATCCCCTCTGAGATAAATACATCTAATTTGTGCAACTTGTGTTCGACTTTAAGAAAGCTTACCAGGTGCAAATAGTTCTTGCAAAACGTTTAAATTCTATGGAAATTTTGTCCTACATTCATCAGACCTCACTTCAGGCATTTAATTGAGGCACACAGTTTTTTCTGTGTTTCCTCTAGCAGCTAGGCATCACTCTGTGGGGACTCTACCTCTCTCTCTCAACTGAAAGCAATGTTGCATCTATCATGGAGATAATCTCTATGAATTGCCCAACATCAGGAATAAATTTACACTTTTTCTGTTTGTTTTGCAAAGTTGAGGTCATAGCATTGTAGCCATCAAGATTCTCCAGGGGAGTATAGTGTTAAAAAAATCCCAACTATCTAGTCAGAATGCTGCCTTTGTCAGCTCATTGCTACAGAAATACAACAATAATGCATCATCACCACTCAGCATGTGACATAGCTACCTTGTGAAACTGTTTGGACCAGAAAGCATTAAAGGGATGTAAAAATGAGACTTGGGTTTATCACTGTGTATCAGTAGTGCAACACAGACTTTATACTAGCCCTAAAAAAGAAGCCGGTTTCTGCTACCCACTTTCTTACCTGTAGCTATTTTTTTAATTTAAATGAGTGTCTGGTTATTGATAATTCACAATGCATTAATTTTGACTCTTTGTATTGTATTATTCAGTGTGACTTGGACATTTGAGTCACCTTTTGTTTTTTCTGCAGCTTCTTTTCATGACTGAAATGTTTTGGACATAAGACTAGCAAGTCAGGAACAGTGAACAGCCAGCAACAGCTATGCTTGTTCATACCTGCATTTTCCCTATAAAATTGCAGCTATTTATGACATTCTTTCCCATTCTGTGTTTTCAGTCTTCACTAGCAACCTCTCTCCCAACACCTCCCAAGTTAAGAAACCAGAAGATGGGGACCAGGGCACTGAAGTCCCTCCCACTGCATGTGAAAATCAGGTTTGTGACCTCCTGAGGAACCTGAACATACATAAGTCTATGGGACCTGATGAGATGCACCCCAGAGTCCTAAAAGAATTGGCTGATGTAGTCACCAAACCACTCTCAATAATATTTGAGAAGTCCTGGCAGTCAGGCGAAGTCCCTAGTGATTGGAAGAAGGGGCATGTTACACCCATTTTCAAAAAGGGTGTAAAGGAGGACCCTGGGAACTACTGACATGTTAGCCTCACCTCTGTGCCTGGGAAAATCATGGAGCAGATTCTCCTAGAAGGTCTCATAAGGCACATGGAGGACAGGGAGGTGATCAGAGACAGTCAGCATAGCTTCACTAGGGGCAGATCCTGTCTGACAAACCTAGTGGCTTTCTACAATAGTGTGACTATCTCAGTAGCCAAGGGACGACCTGTGGATGTGATCTATCTGGACTTCTGCAAGGCCTTTGGCACGGTCCCCCACAACATTCTATTGGCCAAGTTAGAGAGCTATGGATTTGATGGGTGGACTGTTCAGTGGATAAGGAACTGGCTGGATGGTCACATCCAGAGGGTAGTGGTCAATGGCTCCAAGTCCAGCTGGAGATCAGTGACAAGTGGTGTCCCTCAGGGCTCCATACTGGGGCCTGTACTGTTTAATATTTTTGTAAATGATATCTACTATACTGTCTTCACCACAGTAGTGCCTGAATGTGTATTACATGGTCTCTTCTACTGTGTATTAAGACATGACTAACATTTGTTCCATGCTTGTTTTGCACTGCTTACACGTGAGAAAAATTAGGTATTTTTTTAAAGCAAAAAATGTGTTTTGCGATTTTTTTCATGTCCCAAAAATTACAACTAAGAGGTCCTAGCAACAGTGAATGTAACAATTTCATAAGTTTTGACTCAATTACATCTTCACACACATTCAATATTCAGCCGATTCTAATAAAAATATAAAAATAATGATGATGTATATACTTTCCAACAGCAACAAAATCTGTAAGCTTCAAAAATAATTTTCTATTATCCAAGCAGACCTTTCCTTTTTCTATTGGAGTATAGGTAGATTTGTTTCTATAGACTTGGAAATAGAAAGTGCTGGAGAATATACTACATCTGAAAGGAAAGAACCTGTTTCTTGTATGAAAAGATATATTCCCTGTTTTGATTAAAAAGTATAGATCTGCTTGAGAAGAAACTACTACTAGAATAAAGGAAATTACAGAATCTTTCTTTCAAAAAGCCCTATTAATAGAAAACAAGAATGCCTCAGCTCATGATGCCCATTCACAAGATCACATGCAGTGCCTCTGCATCAAGTACCTTACACTGCGCACTCAAGAGATTCAGTGTCAGGCTACATCTATAATTTTTTGTAAGTACTGCACATTGGGTCCTGCCACAAATAAACTTGGGAAGTGCAATAATAAGCAGCTTCCTTGTGCTACACAAAATCCAGTTTGTACAGTGCTTTAAAACATCAAGACATTTCAAGGTAATTTAGCAGAGATATACAATAATTGAATAATACAGTCTGCAGCTCCAAGCTAATGACAGTAAGCAAAGCGAAAACAAGTGAGTCTTCTCTACCATCAAGGTAGGGAATCTTTCTGTTCCTTAATCTTTTCCTCTCCAGGGGCTGTCAATTGTGCAAAATGGCTTGAAATTATGGATTTATTTTTTTTTCTCATGGACTACAATTTGCTCAGGGACTATTCAAGTAAACAAAGTCATTCAATTTATGATAGGGTTTCCTCTTTCCCTACTATATTTACAATGCATTTTCTGTAATTGTTACAATATTGATCAAGGAGTGTTTTGTAAATATTCTATAGAGTGGTGGTGTGTACTATGTGTGGGGAAAAGTCAGATGATGTCAGTCCACATTTATTTCATGCACAAAAATCTGTGCAACATTTTTACTTTGATAAAATCATACTTTTGATCTATTTTGCATATTGTGTAAAAAAGCCAAAAAAGCCTACAACGTGACAAACCTGGAATTGTAGCTCTTTTGAAGCCAGTGAGAGATTTACTATTTACTTCAGTGCTGCAAGCAATGTACTTTGAAAGTTATAATATACATAGATCCCAAAGAGTATAAAAGGGATTTCTGTTGAAATAGAAGCTAAACCTAGGCAGACTCCTTTAAATGCCATGTTCCTTTCTACTGTATTTACATAGAAAAAATAACAAAAACAAGTGTAAATCAATAACAAAAATGGTGCTTGCTTTATGCATTTAGTATGCTGTAGGTTATCTATGATGGATATGACTTCCTCTATGCATTTTCCTTGATATTCCCCTCCAAAACACTCTACTGAAGCTATTTCAGCTAAAAACAGTCAACTTCCTCATGTCTCTTCTAGTCCCCTTACCAAACAGCCCTGAATAGAAGAACATTTAAATTACAGCAGCATGGCTTTCTTAATAGAAATGTTAGCATTTGGAAAAAGTCCTCAAATCAGCACGGTGGGGTGAGTACTCTGTCATCTACTGTTACAGTTTCAGGTCTGCCTGCATGTTTGGGGGCTTCACAAGTGTTTCATTACTGCACTAGATGACATGACAAACAAGGAGAGTCGTGTTAACCAGAGCTTTATTAGACATGCTCAGGAGCCTGTACTCTGCGCTGTGGCTCTGCAGACTGTCCTTAGCAGCAGATCCACCACTTTGCAATCCCATTCAGTCTTGTCTCCTCTTGAAAACTGAGGCTTTCTGCCACGCCACTGTAGTCAGTTACTCTACAGTGATGTTTTGAAAATTGCATAACTATGGTTTTCCACAGCCCAGAAGCAGGCTTTTTAACCTTGTAACATGCCAAGGCATGAGAACGCCATGTCACATGAGTAGGGGTAAGTATGAAGTGCAGCCACATGGGGAGGAACATAAGGGATGCCATCCATGCATTCATACAACTGTAGAAGGGCTACTACATACAGGTATATGGGACACAGTGGTTCCTAATGTTGCTTTAGTCCAGGGCACAACTAAGAAACACAGCCCCTGGGTAGAGCTGGTGTTTTGCTCCCTCCTGTCCAGCACCATATCCTGTACTAGGTACATAAAGCAGGCAAAGAGGCTCTGAAGATCTGTTTACAGTCTGTGCAATATGAGATCAAGAAGAAAGCGTGAAGGAGAGAGATTAAGACTTGGCACAACCAGTAGTAATTGTCTAGTAGAGCATATGACATATTGGTGTGTCAGTGTTTGGCAAGTTATTGCACTTTACCCATTCCTACATATAGGATAATAGGATTCAGACTGAGCAGTGAAGAGTATTTTGTTCATTGAGACTCCATTAATGACAAAGCACCTAGAATACAATCATTGTGTAATGCCCACCATTCTCCTCTTGCTTTACAACTGCAATGTATAGAATGAATTCATGGTTAGACATAATAACCAGAAAAAATATTTTCTATTTCTTAACACATACAATGACTATGCATTGACAGGGTCTGTCACTGTCAAAGGTTGCACATCCAGCCCCATACCCAAGAGGGAGGAAATGGACAAGCTTGGACTAACAGCACTTACTCCAGCTTTGCCCTGTCACTGACCTCAACTTAAGTCAGGGCACACCACACTTGAAATACGGAGCAATGGGGGTGAAGCGAAAGCAGTTCAGCTCCTCTGCTGCTACAGGTCAAGTCTGAGCAAAACTCTTTTGAGACAAGACTGCAAATTTAGGTGAATTATGTGTTGTGGCTTTGTGATGCAGATTACTGTCTGCAAGGGACTGTGTTGAAAACACTGAACTCATTGTGTATGCACATATAGATTATGTGATAAAGTTAACTATAAATTAAGAGATCCTATACTGTCATAAAAACTGTCTCAATAAGACCATTAAAACAGCATAGTAGCTACATTTTAGATTACTGGACCCTGGGTCTGAGTTTGTAGTTACTACTTACACTGAAACATTGAATTCCATTTCTGACTCTTAGTGGTGTTTTGTAGATACAATCAGATGGTAAGAAACAGCGCTCTTCTCAAAAATGAAGCAGAGTTTTCTTTCCCCTTTAGCCAGCTGCGTCTCTTTAGTCAAGACTATTCATCAATTTTTAGTCCATTTTTTTTCTCAAATGTCAGGAAAAAATCCAAAATATGGGAGAAGGAATCTGGGTGGTTGATTAGTTCTGGTGAGCTGAACTGAATTTGGATACTATTAAATATTTCTAGGTTTTCTTTTTGATGAAAATAAACTTTTTAATAATCTTTCTTTGGTGTTACAAGATTTAGTAACTCAATTTCTGGTACTTTTTTCTAATTAGTATATAATATTTTATTATCATGAAAGAAAGATAATGCTAAAAAATGCAGAACAAATGTTGAAAATATCCCTTTAAAATTTATGGACATATGTTTAAAACACCACCAAAGAAAGAAAGACTCCGAAAAAGTTACAACAAAAACAACACTCCAGTACTGTGTCCTGCGGTGCCAACTGGTCTTGTATTCCGGCAATTTTAGGGAAATTTTAAGAAGTTGTTTCAAAATACTCTACCGTATGCAGTTTATGCCCAGTCCAAATGGGAAGACCACAGAATAAAAGCTAAAATGAGCAATTTAATAGACAACATAGATATTCACACAGAATATTGCAGGTATTTAGAAAGTTATGTTCCACTTCCTTTTCGTCTCCGGCAACAGGCCATATCCTGAAACACTCCGTGGGACTTCTCAGCACTTGCCTTTACTTTCTCAGGGGATATATGAGAAGGCTCCTCTGCATCAACACTACCTAATGGAAAGTTCAGCTGCCAGATAAGAATTCAGAAAGCCGGAGAAATGGCAACAAGGACAGAGTGCAACAGACCTCTGTACACCCCACACATGATCCAAGATGAGGTATGCACCAATCTGTTTTGTAATTTTCCATTTGTTTTAAAGGTTCTTGTAGAAACAAACACCACTTAAAGAATCAAAACATCTAAAATGCTAAAGAACTGAGTAGATGTAACATCACATGTAAATCCAGCAGTTCTTCCTTTAGCCTGCCTCGCTTGGTGTCATAGGGTGACTAAAATTGAAGAGAAAGAGACATCAGGGATCCTCTTGACATCTGTACGTCATTTCCCCTTTCTGAAGAAATTAGGCTTGTCTGGACAGAGACTTTTCCTCTTTAAGAAAACGAAGTTGGAACTGTGCTCCTCCCCCTCCTTCCTTTGCCCATGAAGGAATTTGCCTTGAGGAACCAAAGGCTGTGACCCGGAACACCATACAGGGGGACAAATAAAATGAACAGCCGATTGTCACGTGAAAAATAACGTATCCTTGTTTATATAAGGAAGTGAGGGGAAAGATCTTCCTTCTGGATTTTTGCCTTTCCTCTGCTGGCAGCTCGGGTTACTCCTCCTCTAATCGCTAGGTTATAAACCGATAAGTATCTTGCCTTTTGGTCTCTTGGCCGGCTGGGTTAACTCCTATTTCCCCTCCCCGGGGTGGGAGTGAGGAAATTGCTTTTGGCAAAAAGCAGGAGGTTCTGAAAAGGAGCGGTGATTGATAAGGCCTAAGGCCTGTGTCAGTTACGGGCCTGTGTAACTCAGCGATTGTAGGAAGGGGGAGGCCTGAAGCCATTTCCAACTAACAATTTTTTTCCTTTCCTATCATTTCTCTTTTCATATTCCTGTAGCATTTAAACAGATAAAGCTATTCTTATAATTCACTATCTGTGTGTCTGGTGCTTTTATTTTGTTTTGCTGTCCCCATTTGGGGAGAGGGGGTGCATCTAGGAGGCCCTCTCAAAGAGATTGTTCTTTTGACCCCAACAAATTCTTAGTTCTTCTGGTCAAATCAGGACACTCGGTTTACGGGCAACAAATTTTTCTGCCTGTTCTGAAAGCTGTAGTTTCTTCTTAGTATTTCTACCTTTATAGCTTTCAGGCTTATACTGCACTAGGCACAGTCTGAAAATCACTTGGGGTCTGCTGTGGCCCCTGGTGCGATAACTGTGCCGACAGCAGAGGGAGCATTAAACTCATTGCCCACGCTAAAGTGTGGGGAGTGATACCCATGTTCCTATAATCCTTGTATGGGTAGGATGAGCTCATTAGCCTTCTGGCAGTCATCCTAGGAGAAGGACAACTCTGATTCCAAACCTGGGCAGATGGAGCTCGTTTAGCCCTGGAAGGCCTTCCATCTAAGAGGTTAAACCTCTGTCCTAAGGACCTCTCTGCCAGCATCCAAGCTTGCTAGGCCCTGGCAGATGAACCTTAGGACTAAAGGGTGGGTCCAGCTCTGCGCATGCTGTGTCTCACCTAAAAAAAAATCCATAACGCAGGCTCGAGGGTGCTATCTGCTAGCCTCTTTTTATCAGCGCACTTGGAAAAGGCGCTGATGAGGAGTGTGGATGGAGCCCTCCCTGGATCTTCGTTTGCGAAGCCTAGCCACGACGATACTGCACTACAGAAGCATCCTACTTGCAACCTCAACTAGAGAAGACAGAAACTATATTAGCAGAATGTGGCTATGTTTGCTATAGATAAAATTCTTGTCTTGTCTGTGGATCCACCCCTATCTTTGCCAAAAAAAAATCTGTCAGGTCTGTGAAGTGTGGGCCAAGTGTGGGCAAACTGTCTGTGCTTCCCAGACTGATTTGAAAAGATTTTTCTGCAGAACCCTACATTCCCATATCAACATCTGTTTCACCCTCTTTGGGGCATTCCAAAGAATTTATGGAATGTCTTTATTTTTGCATTTGTGAAAAGTGGTAAAATTTCCTATAATCTATTCACTATCTGAACCAATGTAACTCACTTTTCCATGGATTTCTGTAGTGTTCACTGCTCTGCTTTCAAAGAAATTGCAGACCCCAACTGTATTGAGACCGCTATACAAACATCTCTTCTAGATGCATTTTCTGGTATCTTTTATGGTGTGAATTATCAGAGCAGCCTCTTCCTTCACTTGAGACCTCAAATGCATTTTTTACTTTGTTTGCTATCCTATTCTTATCTACTGTCTATGAAATTCAGTGGAAATCAGCAACTGGTTTTAGAAGTAATTAGTAGAGGTCACAGATAGAAAGACAGAAAAATAGAGCCAAGTACACTGGTTTTCAGAAGGGAATCAGGCTTGAGAAGTTTTCAGAATTATTTCAAATGTGAAGATGACGTATTAGACCACTCACATACAGAAAGTAACCCAAATAAGCTTTGTTTAGTGTCCTCGGTTTAGGGCAGGGTAAGCTATGCAGTTAAATGACTAAGAACTGACCAGCTGACAGGTCCCACAGGTGGTTTTCAGTGCAGAATTAACACTGAATAAGGGTGTTTCTAAAGTGGCACTGGGATTGACTATTTAAAATTTGCATGTGCCATATGGCAGTAAATAAACAATCAAGGCAGGTAACAGATCAGGAAAGCCATGGTTAGCAGTCAAGATGGCATAGTACCTGGTCCCTCCGTGTAAAATATCAACATAACTAAATGCAGTGCTGTACACTGAAGAACAAGAAATGAATATTCAGAACAAGAAACTGACTGCATGCTGGAAAATAGTGACTGAATAGGACTAGAGGTTATAACAGACAAGTATCTTAACATAAGCTTCCCAGGTATGTGGAAGGGTTTCCAAGGTGAGTGGCTGGTTGGTTCCTTAGTGCTCCCAGGGACACAACTTCAACAGGCTATATTGCGACATGTGATGATGGAGCATGTTATACCTGGAGTAGTTCAGGCTCTCAGCTCAACTCGGCCACCTAAACTGAAGCTGGTAAAGGAAATGGCACCATAACTGAATTTCTGTGCATAATTTTACATGAGAGAATGAGCAAAGGGACTTAGTGGCAGAATAAATTAGTACATTATCCATTCATTGTTTAAGAAATACTGCAATATAAATCCTTGCTCAGGTCACATTGAAACTGAGTTTTGATGTCTCTTCTTAGTTCTTATTTTTCCATATGAAAGGCCCAGCATATGAACAACAATGGTATCAAAGGTCACCAACTACATGCTTCTCAGAGATCTATCTTCTTACAATGCTTGTCTATAACCAATCCTACAGTTTTCATGAACAGCACATTGAGATGCGGTATTTTTTAAACAACAACGAAGAAAACTCTGAACAGGCATACCTGGGGGAAATATACCAATGGCAAGCATATTTTTCATCATTCCAATGAACAAAAATTTTGAGGGGAAAAAAAAAAGTGACTTTTTCAAATATATTTTCTTCCCCAGATAATACAAAAACTGTAACATGATGATGTAGCAATCTGCAAGCTAAGCATATCCTTAAGAAAGCAGGGCCAGCTCCTAAAGGTAGGCAGCACGCTGCCCCATGGGACCTTCTGTCCATGCCTGGCAACTTCTAGGTGGACACATCTGGCATCAAGCTGCATGACTAAAGACATTTTAGGGACCCACATGAATAGACAATGGGAAGATCAACTTTGGCACGTGGAAACTCCTTAAAAAGACTTTTTATATCTTTTAAGAATTTTAGAGGTCTGCAGTGGTTAGGAACACAGTAACTGCTGCTGAATGCTGTCTACCATGGTGCTGAGTAGACAGCGCACAAGTCGGAGTAATAGATTGAACAAAAAAATAAATAAAATAAGTGCATTGATTGGGAAAACAGAAAGGTGAGTTTATCTATAGCCCGGGGAACCAGAGATGTCAGGCAACTGCTTATAGCCGGGAATAACATCTAAAAGGAGGCTTTCCAGCAGGTCCACAGACCAGGTCACAGAATCACAGAATCATTTGGGTTGGAAGGCACCTCTGGAGGTCATCTAGTCCAACCCCCCTGCACTGGGCAGGGACATCCCCAACTAGATCAGGTTGCCCAGAGCCCTGGCAAGCCTCACCTTGAATGCCTCCAGGGATGGGGCCTCAACCACCTCCCTGGGCAACCTGTTCCAGTGTTCCACCACCCTCATGGTAAGGAACTTTTTCCTCGTATCAAGTCTAAATCTACTCGCCTCCAATTTAAAACCATTGCCCCTTGTCCTTTCACTACAGGCCTCTGCAAACAGGCCCTCTCCAGCCTTCTTGTAAGTTCCTTTTAGAAACTGGAAGGGCACTAGTAGGTGCCCCTGAAATCTTCTCTTCCCAGGCTAAACAATCCCAGCTCCCTCAGCCTATCTTCATAAGAGAGGTGTTCCAGCCCCCTGATCATTCTCATGGCCCTCCTCTGAACCTGCTCCATCAGGTCCATGTCCTTCTGTATTGAGGGCTCCAGAACTGGACACAGTATTCCAGATGAGGTCTCACTAGAGCAGAGTAAAGTGGTAGAATCACCTCTCTCGATCTGCTGGTCACGCTTCTTTTGATGCAGCCCAGGATGAGATTGGCCTTCTGGGCTACCAGCATGCACTGTTTGCTCATGTCCAGCTTTTCATCCATCAGCACCCCTAAGTCCTTTTCTGCAGGGCTGCTCTCTATCTTCTCATCCTCCAGCCTGTATACATAGTGGGGATTGGTCTGACCCACGTGCAGGACCTTGCACTTGGTATTATTGAAGCTCATGAGGTTCACGTGGGCCCACCTCTCCAGCTTGTCCAGGTCCTTCTGGATGACATCCTGCTCCTCCAACTCATGAACAGCACCCCATAGCTTGGTGTCATCTGCAAACTTGCTGATGGTGCACTCAATGCTGCTGTTGATATCGTTCATAAAAATATTAAACAGTACAGGCCCCAGTATGGAGCCCTGAGGGACACCACTTGTCACTGATCTCCAGCTGGACTTGGAGCCATTGACCACTACCCTCTGGATGCAACAAGGCAGCCAGTTTCTTATCCACTGAACAGTCCACCCATCAAATACAGGTCCTGCCACATCATTGGATGGTGATGCAAACATACAGTGAACAGTAACTTGAGTGGATGCAGGATCAGATTCATTCGAATAAAAAACTATAGAAGTAAATAGTTGCTAAATGTGTGAATTTTTAATTCCTTTTTTTTTTACATGCAAGTATAAGCATCCATGTATTTAATGCACTTTTTAAAGCTCACTCAGTTATGTACTATTTTTCTTCTGTCATCCACCTGTATGCTATACCTATGCGCAACAGTTTCCTTGAAGTTATTTTTACAGCAGCAGCATTAGTATATTTTAACTGTGAATGGCTTTTACATTAAAAAAATGTTGGTTATGTTGTGATAAGTATTTCCTTTTAGATTTGGAGATTTGGATTGGCCATTCAGCATATGTAGTATTTAAAAAGGAGCTAAGGCTGTGTTTTGTAATAAAGCTAAGAGGGGAAAGAGGTAATACAATAAACCAGAAACTTGTAACATGCTTCTCTAAGATGAAAATTGCTTTTATGTATTAACACAGGTTTATAAATATGATAAAATTAAATTCAGCCTAAACTTGTATCATTTATCAAAAATACTGTAACATAATTGTAAAAATATACTAAAATCTAAACAGAAATACATTAACTTTCTTTATAGGTTGATATTAATGACTTAAAGCACACAAATATGAAATTTATACAATAATTGCCACATTTTCTTATCTTTTCTTTCAAAGGCAATTTCATTTTTAGATGTAATTGTTTTAAATGGCTTTTATAGCAACACAGCCACAGACTGCTGCCACTCATCTGATGGAAACACTCCACTTTCACAACTCTTTGAACCATAAGGCCAAAGCCACATAAATGTTGTAATTTCAAGTAGCAAACCAGGCATACCCTTTTTATACAATCAGAGTATAATGGGTTCTGTGTGATCTGAGACAATACCAGGTTAGTTGGAAACAGTACCTAAAAGCTTGGAAATACTGAACACAGAAATACATTGTGCTAGACATTTGAAAAAGTATATCCCTATGTAAATTGTTTCACTGCTTTTCTCCTCCTGACATGAACAGCAACCACATGCCTGTTGCAAATAAAAATAAACAATAAAAGAATACAGTATCTGTGCATCTGCTTGCTTTCCTCAAGACAAGAAATTATATCATAAGGGAATACTGTGGCCTGCAAAAGAAGGGAGATAGTTCAAAGGCTAAATTCAGCTGAAAGGGAGGCTAAAGGTCTGTGTGCAATTGCTCCCTGACATTTCTGCATGTAATTACCATCCGTCTGTTTTAGACAGACACCGATCGCACTGGATTTGCTTTCAGTCACCTTATTTGCATGCACACTTACGCTAATTGCAAGTGTAAATATAGTGGGGAAAATGACCTCAGGCCTTGATTATTTTTGTCAAATGTGGCCCACATTTATAAAAGCACAGTTAGATTTAACACTCTAAAATTCTGGTCCCCATAAATATCAATACACATCAGGGTTGCTATTTGGTTTCCAAACATTCAGAAGTGAAGGAAAGGAGAAGGGTACAACAGCTGTAAGTAAGAATAAAGACATGTTTGAAGGAGCAGGCAGAGCTTAGGATAAGAAATATAGTGACAATATTGTGATTTACAGATCAAACATTCCAGCCAGAACCTGTGTAGGAGAGCAAGATACAGCACTGTTCCAAATAACAGGATAGCTCATCAGCTGATGCAATTCCGCAAAGCTTCACTGGAAACAATGAAGCTATGCTGATTTACACTGGCTTGAGATCTTGCTCAATATGTTTATAGCTTAATGGCTCAATATTAATCTAAAAATCAGAAAAATAACAACTTGTCATTTATTTAACCCAGCATGATGTAAGGTTAAACTAAATACAGAAAGCCCATAACAAATAGCAGGGACATTCTAAGGTCACCAAATGAAGGCTGTCATTTTTGTATTCAGGCCAATGATAAAAGAGTTTTTAAATGTTTGGACATTCAATCTATGTAGTGCCACAACCTGTACATACCCCTTTGCCAAACACAGGCTCACTAAATCCTCTTGGAATGCTGTTTACCTCTGAATAAATCAAATTTGACAGAGTAGGTTAACTTTACAGATTCATTTTTCAATCACAAGTGATTGATATTTTTTACAGAAAGCAAGCTACAAAATTCTTACTGCATTACTGACTGTTGGAAGTCATATTGTTCTTGGGTGTCATATGGAAATCCAAGCCATTTTTCAAGCACTTTGTTTCACAGTCATCTACCCTCTCTGTGAGAACCCAGCAGTGAGCGTAACTCAAACAAGGATCATCCAGCAGAGATAGTTTATCAATTGTTTTAACTCAGTGTCTGTCTCCCAGAGGTTGAACATGCTGTAATGTGCCTTTTTCAGAAGCAGTCCAGTGCTAAAATCCTTAATCTACTATCTAGGCTTATGTTACACTACAATAAAGAACAGACTACTGAAAGAAATGGAATGAAATCTGAGTTATAGGAAGGTTTACTGTTAGCCGATTAGAAACAAACAATAGTAGAAAATAGGAGAGTTAGAAGCAACTTCTATAATTTGAATAAAGAAATTTTTTGTGGTAAAACCAGAATTAAAAAAAAACAAGCCCTGTCATTTTAAAATTTGTAGGTATTTCTTATTCCTTTAATTAAAAATATGCATGTAAAATATTCTGATACAAACAACAATATTCATACATTGCATTATTTGTCAAACTGAATATGCTATTTTGGTTAGTATCTGTTTAATTATTATACATAATACTGCTTGCGGCTATCTAATATGGGTGTCTATGGAAAAATGACTGTAATTCACTTTTATTATTATAATGACCTTGGTCTATGACAGGACTGAATTAAATATCAGTGAGAATTTACACAATTCACTGTGCTCAGGTTTATGCCACTTAACATTCAGTGTTCAACTGGAGCACCTGAGTTAGGTGGATGGATTTAGATGCACATTTGTCCTGAGGCTCTCTATACTGTCAATGAAGAGTGATAGGCACTGCCAAAAGGCAATTCAGACCTCAGAAGAATGGAATTACCCTTTGGGGTGTCTGCTGCCTCCATTTTCCATAGAGGTAGCCTGGGGTATGTGTGCTTCTATACTCAGTGCTTCAACTGAGCGCTTAATGGTTATTTTGGGGTGTATATTATACATATATTCTGGGGCAATATGTATCCTCAAATTGTTAATATTTAATATATTAGAAAACTAATATTTCATGAACACAAAGTCAACAACCAGTTGACTAAAAAAAATAAATCAATAATCCCATGTCCAAATCACAGCTTTGTACTGAATTTTCTTAGGGATACAATATAATATAGTCTGTAAGTACTTGAAAACCTACTCAAGCAATACCAGCTAATTTCCACAGTCTTACATACCTGCGCAATCATCAATTTACTTTTTAGTCTTTTTCAATGTAGTCTGAAGTTATTGTCATAATTGTCCCACATAACCCCATTACAGATGGGCGAATAGCTTATTTGAGAACTTTACTTACTTTTCCTATTCATATATTACAAACAGGATATTATCTTATTTTGGGGATCTAATTGGAAGGTAGGCAAGACTGATAAATACTGAGCATTCAGAAGGTGCCCTTCATTCAGTTCAGCTAGGGTGTGCATTTGTTTCTTTAGATTCTGAGTATAAATCCCACTGATCTATACATTATACATATATACGTATACACAACTGAAGTATCTCCACTGACTTGCTGAGTACCCCTCCCTCCATGAGTTATCTATTAAACAGTCTCAAGTTAAGACACTGAACTGAGGACATTCACCTCCCCATATGCATATTGTGTCCACTGTACTACTGCATTAAGGAATGCCATCTCCTCCATTCCTGTGATTTGTAAAGAATCTCTGCTTTCTTCTTTGAAAGTGGAGGCCTAGGCACCTAGCTAAAGGAGGGGGTGCAGAAACCTGAGTCTCAGATGAAGGAAGTGCCACTTTTAGCCTTGAAAAGGCAGTCTGAGAAGCGTGATTTCTGCCTAGCTCCAGTTACTGATGGATTGAGCATGCTTGTCCAAGGTTTTTGTCCATTCTGGTTGCAAATTTTTTTTTACTCTCATCCGAGACCTCTTGCAGCACCTCTCAGGCACCTCAGTTCCACAATCTTCTAGGTTAAGCACTTGAATCAGTAACTTGAGTTTGGTATCATAGCTCCTAAATGCAATTTTTTGTACTAAGCATGAATGAGACTATCAGGATTAGAAAATCAGAAGGACATTAACTGTTCATAGCTGAGAGAGGTGGCTTCTGTAAGGAGAAGAACTGCTATATTCACCTTCCTCTTAGCATCCCTTCTGGCCACTTCTACTACTGGCTACCAGCAGAGAAAAGGTTGTGGACTCAGTGCCTGCATTTGCATTAGCATGTAGCGTGATCAAGAATGGATCTCTGGAGCAGAAGAGTCTGTGCCAAGGATTTACTGCATAAACTAAACGTGTATCAGGTGAGTTACATCAGCTATCTCCAGCCTGCTTCCTTTGACTTACTGCTTCTTAGTAATCCAAGTGCACCAGGAGCACTTAGGAAGCACATCTTTATCAGCATTCACCTTAAAAGAGTCCAGCTAGAACACCCAGAAACCACGCCAAGATGTGAGCCAAAGTGTGTTAAACCCAGACTACTGAGATATTCACATGCTACTTATCCAAAATATAACACTAATCTAGACACAGCCAGCATGGCCACTTTCATTTTCTGAGAGGCTGGTGTCCTATCACATATAGATAATTCTGGGTTTAGTGTGGTTTGGGGGTTTTGGTTTGGTTTTGCTTTTTTTTTTTTGTTTTGGTGGGTGGTTTTTTGTTTGTTTTCACACTTTAAATATTAGAACTGCTGTTTTTCCAAGAGATTAACAATTAATATAACTTTCACAGATGGAATACAAAGTTTAAAAGATCATTATATTTTTTCATACTTGTAGGAAGGCACAAAAATTAAGAACATCTTCTTACAAGAGGGTATTTTTAAAATATTATGGTTACTGATTTATGCAGTGAATTTATGAACCTCCTGTTCAATAGCCTTGTCTCCATTTCAAACACCATATACATTCCTATATACTGATGATACAGAAAGACTATATAGTAGTCTCTTGCTTTTCCAGAAAGATTTCTTGTAGCGTTCTTTCTAAGGAATGGCCTAAACAGAGGAGGTAGGGGATTCCTAGACAGGAAGTATAAAAATGAAAACAGGAGTAAAATATTTTTAACACAGTACATATATTTGGCAATAAAAGAAAAACAACTCTTCCACTTTAGAATCCAAAACTGTCAATCTGTATTATCATTCAATCAGTATGATAAAAACAAATTAATTCCAGCACACATTGAATTTTAATGGCCAAGCAAAGAAACTCTGAAAAATCAGCAGCTTCTAATAAGACCACATTAACCAAAGCATAAAGAACATTGCTGCTTAACCGATTTGGGGCTTAAACAGGAATTTTGTTCCATTTAAATCTGACACATCCTACAATAGTGGTCTTACCATGAACAGAGAAGAATGCAACTACAAAACAATCAGATAGTGTTTCAAAATAAGCCATGAAATATTTCAGGGCACACAATTCACATCTGACACTTTCGAGGTCAAGTCTTGCTAACCAAAGTTACTTTCATCTTGGACATCCAGTTAAGATTTTCAGCACTGCTGTTCTAGACACATTAGCCCAGCGTTCAACCAAGGCTGAAAGGAAAAGCCTTCTCTCTGGTTTTATTTTAATTGAAGGGTAAAGTAAAAAATAAGCAAGCAGAGCACAACTCTCAAAATTACATATTAGTTCTAGCCCCCATGATTCTTAACCAGATCTATAATTGGAGAGTTGGTACACTTGCTGTGAATGCATCGTGTGTGGTTTCTAGACTTAAATATACACAGTAATAGAATATGTATTTTATTAATTATATAAATTCTGACTATATATAATTTTAAATTTAACTTCAAGGTAGATGATAAAATATATTAAAACAACCAATAAAAAAGACAATGTCTGGTCAGGTGGTCCGTATTGCATGCCTTTGCTAGTATCCTACAGGAAGAATTCAACGATTTCCAAGGACTTCCATGGGAAAAAAACCCAACCAAACAACAACAAAAAACCCCAAGGAGGAAAAGATCACCAAGTTCCAAATACCAGGAAGACAATAACCATCATACCCACACAGGGTGTGAGAGTTGCTGGTTCAAGCTCTTGATTAACCTTAGCCTCCCATTTTCTATATGAGTTCTTTAACATCTGTGTATCTGAGTAGAACAAAGCTTTTTTGATTAGCTCAGTTCTGTAAAAAATTAAAAATTCATTATACAGTTGCAGTTACATAGAACATAGGTGACCTAGTCAGACTAAGAATGAGGTATTTAATTTAGCTCTTACATCTACCAGAGATACCACATAATAAGCAGGCAATCATTTACGACATTGTGAGTAGTTCTAACCTTACACTCTTTTTTTAGCAACTTTTATCAGCAACTTTTAGCTTCAGTCTAGTAGACTCACATTTCTTATATATATATATATGTATGTATATGTTTAGTAGATATATATATATGTATGTATATGTTTAGTAGATATATATATATGTATGTATATGTTTAGTAGAAGTTGTCATCATCTATTAATTTTCTTAATTTAATAGCCAGAGCTTTACTGTGCAAGCAACTGCAGAAATTGCTATACTTCATAGACATTTCTTTCAGTCTAAGTTGCCTTCAGTATAAAGGTGCTGGAGAAATGATTACATTTAACAACTGGAGTTACTAATGAACAGAAAAGTTAGCTGTTACAACACATCCATGAACAAACAGTAAACAGAAACCTTTAGTGCAAAGTTCAGAGTTTAGCAGAGACATAGTCATTAAGTCCAGCCTGCCCTGACTTCTACCTAGCATGGGCCACATAACAACATCCAGCAATTCACATAACACCTGGTATGAATCCAATCTAATTTTTGCTCAAGACTCCCAACATCATTATTTAACCATCCATCCATCTATTCACCCAGCTTTGTGCTTATTTCTTGGTAACATACCTTCTCTCTCTTCCCCTCCCTCACCCTAAACAGCTGCAGTATGTAACATACACTTCATTTTCTTATAATTTTTTCCTACAAATTATCATAATGAAAATACTGCTATTTTATCTTCTATTTAAGATAATCATACAAAATAATGATTGCCTTTTGCTCTAACAGAAGGGCTTTAAATATGTGGATACATTCAAAATTTAATCCAGGATCACAATATCCTTGTTCCTGTGAGGAAGTCAGATGCTGTTGAGCAAATGATAAACACGAGTGCTCTGGTGATATAAAGCTTCTCAGCCCTACTGAAGCCTTGGCAACACTCTTATCACTCTCAATGTCAATGTAACCAGGATTTCACCCCTTATGTTAATCTGAAATTTCCTTCAACAGTTGAATCATTTTGTTAAACAAAAAGGAATTCACAATAAAGTGACTTGTAAGATTTCCCATACTTACTGTTTCTAGGTAGAAACACCAATGAGATAAAAAATGATGACAGAACAAGAAGCAATAGGCACAAACTGAGACACAGAGGGTTTTCCTGAACATCAGGAAACACTTCATTATTGTGAGGGGGACTGAGCACTACACAGGTTGCCAAGGGAGGCTGTGGATGCATCTTCATCCGTGGAGATACTCAAATGCTGTCTAGACATGGTCCTGGGTAAATAGCTCCATGTGCCCAGAAAGAGGAAGGGTCTTGGACCAAATGACCTCCAGATGTCCCTTCCAGCCTCAATCACTCTGTGATTCTGTAATTTGTCCAACAGATTTAGATTACTCAGCCCAAGTGAATGCTATTATTACTTTCTTACCAAATACCACCAACCAAAGTTTTACCTTGACCTTGCAAAGAAAAGGTGCCTGCAACACCTCTACAGAAGTAGATTAACAAAGCAAGGTAATCACAGGCTCCTGCAGTACCTCCTAAGGTGTCAGCCAGCAATGGCTATTGCCCTCCAATCTAGTTCATAAAAGAATATTTCCAAGATATCATAATTCCATGCATTTGCACAAGTTTCCTGTAGGACAGATTTCCAGTGACCTTAGCCAGAGGCTGTAATTATTCATGACATAAAGGCCCCTTTTCAGTGCTCAAGAAAGTGAGGAGCAGATTCTAGATGACAGTTCAAGATGAGCAATATTAACTTTAAATAGCAAATTAATCTTTTTATAGACTATGCTTAATTCTTGGGCAGAACCTTACAGTTATTAGGACCACCTGGTGCAATATGCATAAAATTTGCTGCCACTTTTGAGACAGACCAAAGCTTATGCTCGATTTCAATTCCACTGAAGGTTTCAAATAAGGACTTAAATGGGATTTTGGGATGTGGAGTGAAAAGGGTGGCTAAGCTAGTTATTTGTCAGGGTGGTACACTTGCTGTGAACTCATTGTGTGTGGTTTCTAGGCCTAAATATACACAGTAATAGAATATGTCTTTTATTAATTATATAAATTCTGACTGTATATATAATTTTAAATTTAACTTCAAGGTAGATGATAAAATATATTAAAACAACCAATAAAAAAAGACAATGTCTGGTCAGATGGTCAGTATTGCATGCCTTTGCCTACCTACAAGAAACTCAGCTAAAAATACTTCATCATTTTTTGCTAGACACTACAATAATGAGAATAAAAAAATAAAATGAGAAAAGCTTTTTCTCAATGATTTTTCCAGATCTGAGACACCCACAAACATGCAAAACTGAAAAAAATGAGATTATTTTTCTTATTGATTTGGTCAGTTGGTAAAAATGGGAATGCACAGTACCTGTGTTTTGATCTTTCTTAAGGTTGTAATAGAGAGGTTATACATTTCATCTGAGCTGACAGCAGTTTGAAATGTTATAGATAGGCTTCCTGAGCACAACCATTATTTACTGTTTGACTGTAATGTCAGTCTTTTTCTGCTTTTTCAATATTGTTTGCACTTTGCCTTTGTGAAAAGGGTCTTGATTGAACCATACAAGAGGAGATATTTCTATCTTTCTATGGGATCAATGAAGATGTGTTTACAGGTCCAAGACACAGTGTACACACCACAATAATGGATTTTAGTCTGTTTGTTGACTGAAAGCTCCTTTTCTTTGTAACTTGTCAATCTTGCATCTATTACTTGATTGCAACATAAAAGGCTATTTGGACAAGCTCCGAAACAACTGTAGCAATCTAACTGAAGTGCTTACCTGCACTAAGTATGCAGCCCTTAGCAAGACAAATCACTTAAAACTTGAAATCATGCAGGACTTTATTTGCCTCTCCATCTGTCATCTCAACCATAAGTATTTTTATTACAATGATACCAATCAACACATGATTGCAATGAAATAATGAAAATTAAACCCCTAGAAAGTTAACTATTATAATTCTGAACGTAAGCAGAAACTGTATGAACAAATCAATGTTCCAGCACGTCTCTTTTCCATCACCAATCTCCTGTATCCTGCAATGACCAATGCATATTTAGTCAAGTGTGACTGTCCTTTAGCTTCTAGTCCTCACATTTTTTAATGTTCTCCATTAAAGGAACATCCTCCTTCCTTACCCCTGTAGGTAATGACAAACATACATCCTGAAGCATCTCATTACACTTACTAAGTCTTGAAAAATACATGTATTCATAATTCAAAGAAAAGTATTCATCCCCTAAACCAAAACAAAGCTACAATGACTCAACGACCTCAAAGGGCAAGCAAACTCCACAGGGTGACAGCATGCAGCATAAACTCTGTCAGAGAGCTTATACTGTTACACTGAAAAAAAAAAAAAAACCCCACCAAAAAACCCCCCACAACACTCCAGTTTGTGATTGTTACGGGTCCAAAGAGGAGTGACACCTCGGGGAGTGTGAGCCAACATGGGAAATCTGCCCTAGACTACCACAGAGGTAACTGTACTGAGCCAGAAAGGTTGCAGGGGCAAACAACATAGTCAAAGCTGCAGGGATAGAGAGACAGGGACACAGAGTTCAACAATAGTTGTAATCAGCACTGAATTTTCTTGATTTTCCTCTTTCTGCTTTGTGCTAACTGGAGCCAGCAGTGGGAGCACCTGATCCTCCTAACTCATCAGCTCTCCAGCTCCAAAGGTCCACATGTATACAGCCTGTCTGCCACACACAGCAGGATGACAGAGAAGAAAAACTCTCCATTTTATTCCACAATTTACTTTCAAGACAGGTATCAGCTTCAGTTCCTGCACACTCCTAGCAGACCACTGCAACTCTACAGAACTGAATAGGTTTTGCTAGAATGCCAAAAACAAGACCAAAGGCAATACCAAAAGAAACACCAACACAAAAGTTGATGGGGCTCTGGAAAATACCCAACAAAAATGATGTCCTTAACAAGGTTCAGTCATCTGAAAAACAATCACAAGCTGCAGACTGCTGATGGCTTTTTTTCTTACTATAGCGATCATTTCTAAAATTACCATTGCTAGAAGCAGCTATTTTGCATTCAGAATATAAGACAATAGTTTACTTGACCTGCACTCTGTTATTCCATGGCAGCAAGCACAGAAACAAGAAAAGGACAGCAAACACCTGTTTAAAAAATAATTTCCTCTCCAGCAGTGATTAGGCTGTGATCAAGGGAAAACATTGCAGTCTCAGAGCTATCATACTGCAAAGCTTCACTGGCAGTAACATTTTTAGTAACACAGCTTTTCAAACTAGCACGTAGAAATGTTCTTTCTAAACTGCATAAGACTGTGCCTGTTCTACTCTCCTTTGTTCATACTCACTCACAAAAGTTGCAAGTAATTAGCGTCTATCTGAATGAGTCATGGTCTAAAAGCTTGTGCTTTTAAAAGACCACAGCAAAGAGTTCAAAAAGAACTGAGGGAGATCAGTATATAACAAATTCAGAAATATTATTTTTACACACGTTTCATATGCTCCTTCTGAGATGCTTTCACTCCTTGGCCTTTACATTTCTGCAGCTCAGTAAAATAAGCTGCATAATAACTTCAGGAAACATTTGTGTGGTTAGTCAGTAATGACAGTCTTCTTGCCTTTGCAGAAGTTAAGCAGAAAGCTAAAGGCAGTAAATGCTATTGGGAGCAGTGGGCAGTATTACATCTATCAAAAGACTCTTGGGCCATCTTACACTATCTTGTGTGTTAACGTACCATAGTCACTTAAAAAACCTGTTCTGTAGTTATATTGAGTTCGAAGTACTTCTCTGTGATTTAAAGCAGTCACAGAAACAGTGATGTGGTTCAGCAAGTTCCCATACACACACAGGAGACAGGCTGAAGGGGTTACTCTTAATTTTGTTTGCAATCGTGGCCAGTAAGCCAGCCAAAATGCACACAGCTCTGAACAAAGATGCATTAACTGGAGTCTGCCAAATCCTAAGAACATTAAAAAAGTTTTATAGAACTATTAGTTAAAAATTAATGGAAAATTATTTGTAGAGCTGCAGTTCTACTTCCCGTGAGCACGTTTGTTTCAGTCTCAATGCCATATAATTTAATACATTAGTCATTGTAATATGGGGCATATGATGCAGCCTGAAGAAAGCAAATGAATAAACTAAGTACATTTGTGTCTTTTTATCCTGTTTTCATCGTTTAAAAAGAAAGTTTCTAAAGATAGAAGAGGAGAGCAGCAGGAGCACTAGTAAGGGATGGAAGCTGCAGGAAATCAGTATTCCATTTACAACGTCAGCCAGCAAACAGTTTTCTGTAAAGCACAGTATGTAAAGAAACAGTTAAGAAACCTTGTTTTGTTCTAGAATAAGAGGGGAGACAAAGAAAATAGTCACTAAATATCTGTAATAAAATACATATTATGTCTTGAAATTTCTGATACTATGATAGCAAAAAATCCATAAACTGGATGAGCTGAATTAGTTACTTTATATAAGCATGTGAAAGATTCAAATTGTGGAAAGCCAGCAACACAAGCCAGTGGCAGTTCTCCAGTACCAGCAGTTTCAGTTCTACATAACATGTTTATGCTGCAACTTCAAAGGGTGACAGTGGACTCAACAGTTTTTATAAGAAAAATTCTGTCTAAACAAGAAAAGTCCAGGAGTATGGCACATGTGAAGAAGCCTAAACTTGGCAGAGCTGATTTTCATAGATCTGCCCTAAGAGCCATCAGTTGTAGGATGCTAAGCATAGGTAAATCAGAGGCAAGGTGAACATAGGTATGACAAAGATAACTTAAATTTGAGCCAGATTAAAATGACATGGCACTTGCTGCTAAATTTATCCTCTAAAACTACTATAAATTTGACATCCAGAGTATCTTAAAAGCACTTTCTACCCCTGAATCAATTTGTAAACACTGGGGACATCACACACTTTCCCCCCTTAAAGTTGCTGAGCACTTCAGTCAATAGAAGCTGCCCTGTTTTGTGTTTTAAACTGACTTCCCATTTGACAGCCTCATGTCACCTCAATGTCACTACCTCTATCAATTCCAGTCATTTTTTTAATCAGTCACAATTGGAAATAAAAGAAAAAATGTCCACATATGTTCCTTTAAAAGCTTGATACAGAGACTATTTTTGTAGTTAGTACACAAATGCTCAAGCCTTAGCTGGATAACTTTTGCTAATCCACTTGATCACATCAGACCGACAAGCCTTAATTATGTTTACTACATGCTGTAGCATGTACAAGTGAAAAAATAAAGAGCATTTTTCTATATCTATACATGTGCATCAGTGTCATGCACTGCTAAGACTGCTTATGCAGACTTCCGGCCTAGAGAATGATTTCACAGTCTGTAAAGTTTAAATACATATAGAGAGCAGCAGTAACACAGTAATTACAAGCTGTTCAGAAAGGACAGAAGGGGAAGGAAGGGTGGAGGTGTTGCCCTCTATGTTAAAGAATGGATTGAATGTGAAGAATTGTCCCTAAAGAATACCTAAGGGCAAGCTGAAAGCTTATGGGTAGGAATTAGAGATCAAGGAAACAAGGGAAATCTTGTGGCTGGAGTCTACTCCAGGCCTCCAGATCAAGAGGAGTCTGCTGATGAAGCATTCCTACTCCAGCTATAGGAGGCATCAGGCTCACAGGCTCTTGTCCTGCTGGGGGACTTCAACCACTGTGACATTTGCTGGAATAACAATACAGCAAGCAGTAGGCAACCCAGAAGGCTCCCGGAAAGTCTGGATGAAAACTTCCTAACACAAGAAATAGATACCCCTACCCGGGGGGTTGCAATACTTGATCTACTGGTCACCAATGCAGACGAACTCATCAGGGATCTCAAGACTGGAGGCTCCCTGGACTGTAGTGATCATGCACTGATAGAATTCACAATCCTGAAGGTCACTGATCAGCCAAGAAGCAAAGTCAGGACCCTGGATTTCAGAAAAGCAAAATTCCAGCTCTTTAAAGAGTTACTCAGCAAGATACCCTGGGAAACGGTCCTCAAGGACAAGAAAGGAGCACACAGCTGGCAGATCTTTAAAGACATTTTCCATAGAGCACAAGAGCTCTCAATCCCCAGGTGTAAGAAATCTGGTAAGAAAGGGAAGAGACCTGCATGGCTGAATCAAGACCTGCTGGTCAAATTAAAAACCAAGATAAAACTACACAGGCAGTGGAAGCAGGTACAAGGATCTTGGGAAGAGTACAGGGATGCTGCCCAGTGGTGTAGAGATGAAGTCAGGAAGGCTAAAGCATGGCTAGAGCTCAACTTAGCAAAGGATGCAAAGAATAACAAGAAGGGATTCTACAGGTACATCAATGAAAAAAGGAAGGTCAAAGAAAACATACCCCCCACCTCAAAGAGCAAGAATGGAGAACTAATAACAACAGATAAGAAGAAGGCTGAGGTTCTCAACAAGATTTTTATTTCTGTCTTCACTAGCAACCTCTCTCCCAACACCTCCCACGTTAAAAAACCAGAAGATGGGGACCAGGGCACTGAAGTCCGTCCCACTGTATGTGAAAATCTGGTTTGTGACCTCCTGAGGAACCTGAACATACATAAGTCTATGGGACCTGATGAGATGCACCCCAGAGTCCTAAAAGAATTGGCTGATATAGTCACCAAGCCACTCTCAATAATATTTGAGAAGTCCTGGCAGTCAGG
>VWZO01015426.1:59038-91535 GCA_013396975.1 Bucco capensis
TCTAAGAGAAGGACACTCTAATAAAACCTTCGTCCTAAGGACTTCATTGCCAGCGTCCAAGCTTGCTAGGCCCTGGCAGATGAACCTTAGGACTAAAGGGTGGGTCCAGCTCTGCGCATGATGTGTCTCACCTAAAAAAAAATCCATAGCGCAGGCTTGAGGGTGCTATCCGCTATCCTCTTTTTATCAGCGCGCTTGGAAAAGGCGCTGATGAGGAGCGTGGATGGAGTCCTCCCTGGATCTTCATTTGCGAAGCCTAGCCATACAGCACAATCATGCAGAAATGATGATCTGAAGTACTGTTTTTTTGGTTGGTTTGTTTGCTTTTTTTACTTTTGGGTTTTTTTTTTTACAGTGTTTTTTTACAAGATGGCCTAGCACTGTTAGGAGTCTTTAAAATGTCAGCTCTTCATCATCTAAGATGTAAAATCAATCTGACTGTTACACATGCAGAGAGAATTTGACAATTCTAATAAAGGAAGTCATATTAAAGTAAATAGTAATAGGAAAAGAATGCCAGGGTCACCTATGATGAAGAAAAACATTGTGACTAGCTTAGTACTGCTCATCTGTAATTAATACTAAAACCCAAAAGTAAAAAATGATTTTTGACCATACTTGAAACAGGATGGGCATCCTGGTCTCCTATGATGTCTGTGAAGTAGTAAGGTCACTTTATAAACTTATTTTTCTTGCGGAATTAGCAAGCTTACTTTTAATTCATTTTCTCCCAGTTTGTGAAAAAAAGGTAAAAGTCTGTGCCTTTTTCGCTCTCCATAAATGTTGTTAACCCTACTGCTATTTCAGTACTCGTAAATATCAGTCGCCTGAAATAAGACAGGAGTGTGCTCTACGAGTCCTCTCTCATATGCCCTTTGTTATAGGTAGCACTAAGTGGTTGGTGTAGTTCTGAGGAATCTCTCTGTATGTTCTACACTCAAAAACTACTAGCAGAACACATATCCAGAAAACTTAGCTCAATTGTAGATCCCACACCTCATGCAAATTTTTCAGAGGAAAGTTTGCCAGAATAAGAAGTGAATGAATGAGAATCCAAAACAATTCCTTTGCCCCAAATGAATGTGCTCTTTAGAAATCGATCATAAAAGATGATTATATGCAATTGTGCTAAATGAAAGGAAAAAAAAACTACTCTAAAAAGCCTAATATAACCCCTTTTAAAATTGTCAATATTTATTCTCTAGTAAAACACTTATTTCTGTAGCCAAAGTGTATTATGTTACATCATCTTATCGATAATAAATTTCTATTATTTCTTCAAAACAAGGTAATCAAAATATGTTTTTATGCAAAAAGTCAGGCTTTCATTATAGGAATTTTACACACAGCCTTTAGAGTGGATCTCAAACTGAGCAAAATGGGTTCCTTTTTTTTTGTAGAGTATATCAAAAAAGTTCATAAGCAAGGAGCATGTAAATTGTGATCATGGTTTACATTTTGTGTTAACAGAACTGCCATCTACCTAGGATGGCTGCAGATTATAGCCAAATTTAATCTTCTTAAAACATCAGTATAAAGCAAATATGCTAGAATATAATAACTTCATTCACCTCTCTGTTCAATGATATGATTATTCAATGGCTTGATGCTAAAATACCTCATAGCTGAATCTTAAGAACACATTGGAAAGAGAAAATGAAATGGCAGCAATAGGTTTACTTATACAACTGAAAAAAATGTCACATGTATTAATGTCAACAACTGGAATTTTACCTCATTAAGCAATTTCTGATCTAAGGCTCTGATGATTATTCTAAGCAGAAAAATATGCTAATTATCCACTCTGAATGTAGAAGGAAAAAAGGTGTAAAATCTTCCTTTAGCCGTGTGACCATGTACTAATTGCATGTCATGTGTCAAAATAATGCAACTCACTTTGCCTAAAGCAATTAGACATACAGAACTCTATTAATGAAGCACTGTCTGTCAGTAAAAATGTTTTCAGAGCTATAGTTGAAGATTAAAATATTAACTTCTCAAATATTTATGATAGTTACAGACAGCATTTCAAAATGTTACTTTTAACAAAAGTATTTTATTCAGCTCCAGTTTTTAATTTGGATTTTATATTCAAAGACATTATTAACATTTGAGAGTCATGTGAAATATCTGTGATCTCTGGTGAGACTTCTTTACAGAAGGTACATTAGCTCCTTGAAGTTTACAGCACCTTTTCCTATTCTAGTATAAACTCTTTCAGAACACACAAATATGTTAAAAACTTGTCCTTTCTTCAAAAGTCATTAAAAAAAAAAAGAGAGAGAGAGAAGGAGGAGGTTTTTATTGTGCTCTACCTATTTTCTGTGTGTGAAAGAAAATGGCCTGTCTTTTCAATATATTATTTGGTGCTTTCCTTCCTTTTGGGGTCATTGGTCATCTACGTTCATGAGCACAGAGATTATCCTTTTGCATGCTATTGTGCAGTAGGAAGGCAGAGATGTATGATGCCAAGCTGTTTATTGAACCTATCAGACATACTGAGGAGAAGCAGACTATTACATTAAAAACGGTGATGCCTGCCCTGTATTACCTCTGCTCACCAAGCTGCTTGGGGAAGGGTTTTGGAGAGTTTCTCTATAACCAACACAAACCTACAACTTCCTGAATAGAAAAGAGGGCTTTAGAGCATAACAGAATTCTTTCTCCTTTTTCCTGTAGTTGAAAGTGTATTGAATTACTGTTGCATTATAATTTGTGGTACCATTTTTAAAGTTAACTAATTTTTTTTACTTTTATTCTACATCCCTAATTCACAAGAAAAAAAGCATGAACTCACCCCAGTAAACTGTACTGTAATATTTGTATGCATAGAAGTTGAATGGACAAGACCTTAATTTACATTCCATGTGGAGACTGAGAGGACTACTGTGATACTTGAGGATTTATAGCTTTACCAGAACTATGCAGGAATGATACCACTGTAATACCATGGAATTATTGCCCTTCTATTGTGCCAAAAAATCAGCAAATAAAAAAGCCATGTCGTTAGCACTGCATCATTTTCTAGTACCATGGTGGTAAAAACTGTCTGCTTTTATGTATTAGTCCTGCCACTGCTTTTATGTTTGGTAAGGGCATTGCCTTGGTTTTGGAGCTATTATAGTCTATGGGAATCAATTATATGTACTTGATCTAAGAAGGATTTACTTGGTAACTGTAATGGCTCTGAAAGAGCCATTATGATCTGTCATGTCAAACATGCACGTGTGCCTACAGTAGATACAAATAGAGCTGTGCAAAAAGTTTCATACATAAAGCTAACCATTTTTGTTAGCTTTCCTGACAAAACAAAATGATCATTTGCTGCTGAAATACTTTTACAACTTTTTGTAATAAATGAAAAGGAGATCCTGCCATTCCTCTGTCTTGTGCTTTGCTAAAGGAAAGCTTCTGTGCTGCATGAGAGAGAATCAGGGCAGATATTACTGAAGGACAAAGCTCAATGAATCACAATGTTTTGGGGATAAATGAAACCAGTTTAAAGAAAAAAGTGAAATAAACAGAAGGAAAGACTTTTTCAAGTAAAAGAGAGCAAATATGAGCTTGCTATTGTTATAAAAAATCTCTGAAAGTGATATGATAGCTCTTTGGCAAGAATGAGCAAATAGGTTACATCCTAACAGCTTTAGTCATATTATAGATGCTTGTATGAACATCAGAATATCTTGGAGCCAGACTGAAGTATAAATGGGGCCAATGAGAAAAAGGTTTCTGGCCTATGCTGTAGGATAGATGCAGTCTATAGTCTTAGTGCCCTCATCATCCAGGTTGGTGGACCCTACTGCAGAGGATTGCAGCTCCCTCTGTACTTGTGTATCTATGTGTTCATTGAAAGGAAACCAAAGCACAGTGAGGGGCTGTCCTTACATTTCTATTTCTGACCTGGAGTCAGGACTCAGAATGAGGTCTTGTGGTGGGAGCATTTTTTGACACAGCACTCACTAAACTATTTCTAGCCACATTATTAATTTGTGCCTGTAAAATTTCCTGCATGTACAAATGAAGATAAGATGGCTGTGTAGTGATGTTCAGTGTGTAGGTTGGGATGGAGTGGTGGTAAGAGGGGAATGATCATCTAAAATGCTTTTTTAGTAGTGACTATCTTTAAAAAATGTTTAGATCAACAGATCTTATAAATTAATATAGGCAATGCCATATTCTTGCAGTAAAGTGCTGATCTTATTAGTGTATTTTGTTTTCAATTAAACAAAGCAGCAGTAAAAATGGGCCTGTAATTCATGATGCCCACCAATGTTTTCTAATACGGAACTTTTTTATTATTGTTTTTACATATATATAGATTTTTTTTTTTAGCACATGTACATTACTTTAAATAATTGTGCCAAAGTTGATTAAAACACTTTCCTTAAAATACTCTGTCAGGTACAGGGTGAAGAGTGGTCCATGGCAGTATACCTGTGTTTTTCTTGTGGTCTGCAAGGTGCTTGTTTTTTTATTGGTCTAATTTTCAGTACTAGAGGAATGCTATTTAGAATACAGCAAAAACCTTTTGATCCCAAACGAGCATTTCCAAAAAAAGAAGCAGAGATTTTACTTTTAGCTCATCTTCAGATTCACAAGGGACAATAAGGGAGATTCATTAGGCCATTTGTTACTGTCTTCTACCATGATTCAAAATGAAATGCTAAATGTTTCATGGACGCAGAAAAAGAGCAGTATTTGTCTTTGTGTTGGCTATGCAAAGACTGTATGGCTTTCAGCCTCCATACAAGAGGCCTGATGGATGAAAGGGGGAAGGGTGGTGCCATCTGAATGATGATGGGCTAATATCATCATCCTCTTGTCAGCTGTAATAGGCTTTTCCTCACAGAAATAATTCATAAAACTGCTACATTATATTCTATCCCTGACAGGCCCTATCTATCCTGCAACCCAGCAGGCTCACAACTAATAAGAAAATATGTGGTTCAGGAACCCTGAAAAATTAAACAGGTAGTTTATGAACAATTTGTTTCATGGGGATGTTTATTATGTTTATTAAATATTGAGCCTTTAATGTTTTCCCAGTACAGATGATATCATAAAATTGCTGACTTAAGCTGCAGTTGTATTCTTAGAAAGTGGCATTTTATAGCTCTTATAGTATCCAGTAAATAACTAAATTGCAGTGGTTTGTATTTGTACACAGAATAAAATTTATAGGGAGTGAGTCTATTTTTATTGTGCATATATAGTGTATTTAATATATTCATAATAGATACATGCAAAATACCAAAATATTGATCACTTTCATTGGTTTAAATGAAGCTCTGAAAAGAGCAGTATTTCAGAGCCTCAACTAGGGAAGGTCAGGCATTTGTTTTGCTGCTTGTGCTAAAGAAACATTGAACTTGATGTTTGAAGTGTCAAAGCAAAAGCTTGTTCTAACAATGAACTTAACCAGGAATACTGATTTGTAAGTAACATTTGTATAGAAATTATTTATACAGGTTCTTATTACAGGAAACCCAGGATAAAATAGCTAAAGCTATTGACTAAAGCCAATATGCTGCTATGCCTCTCCATGAAACAAGTGAGGGGTGCCAGAGTTTGTTCTCCTCACACAGGGCAAATTTCCCATTGCCAGACAAAGTGCAGGATTGTGTTCTGGTGAGGGCCTGGAATGCACAGAGGAAGCATAATGTGAAGCCATACTCCTTCCATGTCCATACATTTTAATTCCAACTCCTCCTTCAGATTTTATTGAATAATTGATGATTCTGCAGTGGTGTATGAAAACTGGCAAGTAGAAAACTTCCATTCTTAATGAATTTGTAATAATAAATAATGCTTATGATATTAAAAAGCTGTATTCCACAGACATATTACAAAGAGCATGTGCATGACATGATTTACAAAAAATATATCACAGATCTTTTATTAAGCCTTTCAGGAATCACGAGTTTTCTCATATCCTTCTATTCCTAGTAAGAGGGTAGACTCTGTAATAAAGAGTAAGATCACTGAGCAGAGAGAGAGAAACTGTCTAGAATCAGCATGGCTTCTACAACAGAAGTCCTGCCTCTCTAACCTGCTGCAGTGCTGTGAAGGTGTCAGTAAGTGCATGGATTAAGAGGATGCAGAAGATGCAATATATTTGGATTTTCAAAAAGCCTTTGGCAGGGTTAGTAAAGAAACTCTGTAACCACAGGTGTTGAGAAAATGTCTTTTATGGATTGCAAACTGGTTAAGAATAGGAAGCAAAGAGTAGGGCTTTTTTGTTATTTTACAGTATGCATAGTTCACTTTCAACAGCAAGGTCCCTGAGACGTAGACACTGACACTTGTTTTTATTCAATATTTTCATCAATGACCTGGAGAAGAGATTGTACAGTAAAATCTCTTGAGTCATAGGAGGATAGCAAGCCATTCTGTGTAGTCAAATCTCATTGCTAATTGGCTGAAGGAACTTCAGAGCTGAGAAGAAAGAAAGCAAAACTGAGCAGAAAAAATAAGCTCTGATGTAGATAAATCTAAGACAAGACATGATTTTGCTCCTATATAAAAACATGAGTGTGCCCAATGTTTTAGTACTGTATGCAGTTCTGATCTCCATATCTCAAGAGAAACACCATGAAATTGGAGGAGGAGGAGAGGAGGCAATTAAAATAATCATAAAAGATGGATCTATTGCAAATGAGGAAGCTAAGAAGTCTGGGTTTGGAGAGATGGCTGAAGAGAATTGTGATCAAAGTTTATTACCAAGTGGATAATCTGGTTGTGGAACTGTTCATGTTCCACACAACATGAGAGCAAGGACCACTCACTAAAACCTTTAAGGAATCATCTAAAAAACAAATAAAAGAAAGTACTTCTTTGTGCAGAGAGTAGATAACTTCAGAAACTTGCTTCCACAGAAGGCTGTGGAGGACAGGCACTATGAGCAGATTCAGAAAGGAATTAGAAAAGCAACAGGTCCATGAATGGCACTTACAATGACTAGGCAGAGACCTATCTTATAATATCTCTAGTGCAGCAGTTCTGGACACAGGGTGAATATGAGAGGAACTGACTGTAGAAAGTTGTGGGCTTGTGTATTGTCCCTAATAGTGTTTTCTACACTACTGTCAGAGACAGGATACTTTGACCATGGGTCTGAACCAGTGGGGCTCTTCTAATGTTCTTAACATTTCTTAAGTTTATTCCACATGTCTAATTTGCTTCTCATTTACTTTAGTTCTACATTTGTGTAGAATTTGCAAAGATTTTGGTGTTTTCTCTCCAACTTCCCATCAGTGTACATAAAAAGTTTATCAGGTCTCCTCTCTTTTGTATACACAGTTTTAAAACTCTCATATCCATACAAACAAAGCGCAAAACCTGAAAATCCAAATAAAGAAAAACATGTCAGAATAAAGAGACTAAAAACTTTAAGTGGATGACTTAAGCCTGAAAAATAATGTGCCTTTTTAAAAACCCTTGCAATTTCTTTCATTTTTCACTGAAAAATGTTTGTTTATTCTTTGCTTTTACAAAGGCTTGGCACACACACTACGTTTTTTGAACTTCAAAAGTAAACAATAAAAGCTGTTTCCCTGTGCCACTCACCTCCCCCTCCAAACTCAAACATATTTAATTTTTTCCCTAATGGAGGTGGAAAAAATCTCTTGTTACATGAAATCTCTATAATGAATTTCTCAAACAGAAAAAAAAGAATAAAAATGTTGTTTATTATTAACTATAAACCACATGGCTACCTTGCTCTCTCTGGATCACATAAACTCATTTCTATAACAACTCAGATGAGACAATCCAGTTATAGTAGTAGGCTCTCAAGCTGTGCACCCTCTTCTGAAAAAAAATCATTTACCTTACCCATCAAGGCAGCAAGAGGTTGATAAGTCACATTTGGGATGTTAACTCCAGTCTCTGTTTCACAATTCACCCCATTTCTTTTGTGGAACTTCAATTACTGCTAAAAGTTTTTAAAACCTCTGTTGGTTTCCCACAGCATTCTCCTAAAGAAATTAAGTGCTCTTGGCTTGGATGGGCATACGCTCCACTGGGTTAAAAACTGGATAAATGGCCGAGTCCAAAGAGTTGTGGTCAATGGAGTGAAATCCAGTTGGCAGTCAGTCACGAGAGGGGTCCCACAGGGCTCAGTACTGGGGCCACTCCTGTTCAACATCTTCATTAATGACCTGGACCACGGGGTAGAGTGCACCCTTAGTAAGTTTGCAGATGACACCAAGCTGGGTGGCAATGTCGATCTGCTTGAGGGTAGGGAAGCTCTGCAGCGGGATCTAGACAGGCTGGATGCCTGGGCCAAGGCCAATGCCATGAAGTTCAATAAGGCCAAATGCCAGGTACTGCACCTTGGCCATAACAACCCCCAGCAGCGCTACAGGCTCGGGGAGGAGTGGCTGGAGAGCTGCCAGGCAGAGAGGGACCTAGGGGTGCTGATTGACAGCCGGATGAACATGAGCCAGCAGTGTGCCCAGGTGGCCAAGAAGGCCAATGGCATCCTGGCCTGTATCAGAAACGGTGTTGTCAGCAGGAGCAGGGAGGTGATCATGCCCCTCTACTCAGCTCTGGTNTGGAGTCGCTTTTCTGATCAGTGGTTCCCTGCCGATTGAGAGTGGTTGTGCTTGGCAGCAGGGGCAGCATGGATGAATGCCATAAGTCTTACCTGCTTGGGTTGGTAGTGCAAACCATGACATCTGCTGTTCATCTCTGTTGGATGTTCTAAAGGCAGTCTGCATGCTCAGACCCATGGTGTCAATGACCATTCTCCAGCAGAGACTGACTCTAGGACACAAACTGCAGGAGTATGCACTGCTCTTTGCCCGTATATGCAGAAACGTGTCCTGTAGTATGTCAGACATGTTGCATGATCTGATGTGTTCTGATGTTCTTAGAGGCCCATGTTGTGCTGTGTCACCAATTTAAAGAAATACTAGGTCCATTGGCCTGCAATTGGAAGCAATTAACTACCCATGGATAGTATGTACAGCTATTGCTTACATATGGAAACAGAAGAGAAATTTAATTTAATTGGTTTAGCATAATGAAGAAAGTGGCATTTATTTTATTATAGCTTTTGTAAATTGGGTAGCTTGATTTTCATTTTCATCATTTTTTGGAAAGAGTTGGGCAAAATTCTCTTGACAGATGAAAAAATCCCAGAGGAACAAAAACTGAGGATGTTCAGTTGTCTCGTTAAGACATTTGCAGGATCAGAGAAGGAACAGATATATTAGACCAATGAATGATTAAGTTAAAATATTTCACTATGTGCGACTTTTGTTGCAATTCAGGCTGACTCCCAAATCTGCATCATACTGTTGCTGTATATCTTTTTAAAGAAATTCAAAGTCCAGATTTTAACAGGAAAAACTGGTGTAAATTACTAAATCACTGTGAATAGATACACTTGTGTTGTCTATTATATTAGACCTGCTGACACAAAGTGATAGTGAAGAGAAAACCAATTATATCTGCATGTAAAATGTAAATGTATTCTCTAAGTACAAAACAAATTCTATTGCAATGTATCTACAAAACATTGATATTAAACAGTTCATGTTTGACTGGCTCCTGCTTCCAATTTTACTGAAGAAACTATGAGGTTAAATATACCTGTTTCCTTAGCTTAGACTAGCATTAGAAAGAGAAAAATTTTACTTCCATGTGTCCCTAACATTTAGTTCATTAATATTTTTGAAAATATTACTTGTTAAAAGGTGCTGTCCATGCACAAAGTGTTGGTATGCTGTTGTAGCTATTAAGCCTTATAAATAAACATCTTCCTACATTACTGTCAATTTAATGTTCACTTTCTAATTATTTAATGTTTCTAAATACAATATAATCTGCATTCATGCAGTTATCTTTTTAAATGTGTGCTCTGTAGCGTTGTAAAAATTACTCCAAACTGATTTTTGTGGTGCAATGCTAAGCTTATTTTTCACACTCATAATAGAAGAAAAAAAATCTAGGTGCATATGTATAGCTTCACGCTATGCTGCATGAAGGGAAACTGGTGTTAAAACACTAGGAGGAAAATAATTCTGAATTATTCTGAATGCAAACATTTCCCAATTGATTAAAGAGACTAGTTGTATTTTACCTTTGTATTATATCCCCTTAGAAAGACAAATATTTAGATTTTATTTTGTTGGGGGTTTTGTTGATTTTTTAAGAATAATATCATAGAAATTATCATATTGAGACCTTGTAGAACTGTCAGGCTGGGAGATCAGGGAGGGAGGGAAGGAAGGAAGGAAGGAAGGAAGGAAGGAAATAAGGAAGGAAGGAAGGCTGTTTCAGGCTTTGTTTTGTTGTTTTTTTTTTGTTTGGTTGGTTTTGGGTTTTGGTTTATTTTGGGTATTTTTTTTTAATTATGAAAGATTTTTAAAATATTTCTACGGATTTTTTTTTTCATATACAGGCCCAAACCCATCCCTCTGAATTAATGATTAAAAAAAAAATCACATCTAGATAGTAATTCAATTACTTCCTTTCTCTCAAAAATAGCCCTGGAACAGAAACCCTGAACCACTGGAAAAGGTCAGAACCAGACTGTTCTTTTGACAGCAGCTAAAGCTGTTCATGTAGTTCACTCCACTACCCAGCGAGACAGAGTAATGTCAGCTGCTAAATATACAAATATAGAAGTCAAAGGAGTGTAAAGTGTAGAGCAAATATTTCAGAGTGGGAAACAGTTTCAGGCAGATGCTGTAAATCATTTACTGATTTAGAAAAAAAAAGTAAAATTTTAATAAAAGCCTAAGTTCTGCATGCACAGATCCAGTATTTGATCAGTTGATTTTGGCAGCTTTTTGAAATTACTCATATTGAGAGACAAGTATACTCTGTAATGTAAAAATGACCTCTGGATGATAAACACTACGTTATATGGAAAGTTTGTGTAAACACAATTAATATAGGCTTGCTTGCTCAAACCATAAACCGATGACAGTTATTTTCATTGAAAGTATTTCTGTATATCAGTGTTTTAAAAAAACACATATTGTCTAATGCTACTAATTTGCTTTATTTACCTTTTTAAAAAAAAAAATCTCTGATGCACTTCATAAAAGCAGCATGTACCTGTCTGTCAGCAGAGCAGCCTTTAGCATTTATTCACCTCCTATTCTGCAGAACACATGCCTAGAGCAGCTGGCTTACACATTCGGGGAAACAACTGGTCCCTGTCAACACCACCCAACCTTCTGTGGCCAAGCAAGCACTTAGAAAGTCACAAATAAAGACCAGTGTTTTGTTTTGCCAATAGCCTGGTGTGTTTTCCCCTCCTCTTTTGTTCAGAATGTGCAACACCATTAAGGGGACCTGATTAGAACAAAGGAACAGGGATCTCTGTAACAATTATGATAGAAATGAAAATGCATAATAAAAAACAAACCCCAAAATCAGGAAAATAATGCCAGGTGAAGATGAATACACATCCACTGGGAACAATTACACAGCAGATGTATCCAAAAATTCATTATCAACATATAATTTGACATGTTCCTAGTAATGCTATTCATTGCATTTACCAATAATTCATCACAGGTGTTGTGAAGTAAAATGGCATACAAGATCCTTATGTTATTCACTGGGGCAAGGGGAAATATCTACTTTGTAAATACATGTTGCATCCAATTTTATAAAAGAGTTTTGTCTTTTCTCATGTAAATCCTTCTGTCATGCTGGATAAATCAGATATAGGGAAGCTGATTTCTTTCCAGAACATATTTATTCTCACTAAAGGAGTGGTAAATATTTTATTATTTGACTTTCTATTTCTGTTTTTCTTCTTTTTCTCAAAAACAAAACACCTGATTTTGTAAGCTCTTGTTTCTACTGTTAGTTTCACTGAATTCTGTTACTTCTTGTGTACTTCTAATGTTGCAGATCTCGTTCCTTCGAGCTCATTTTTAGTAATCAGATACTCTGGCAGGGGCAAGTCCTGTTCATTCAAGTATAACACCATTATTTTAAATAGGGACATATATGCATGAATGAATGCAGCAGGGGTGATGCAGAATATTTTTTTCTATAATCCAGCTCAAGGCAAATCTCTTACTTAAACTTTGTGTTTATTGGTTCAGGGTTAATTCTCCAATGAAGTTATGGGGAATTTTACTTGCGTAAGTAGTACAAAACCCAGTCATCAGTAGAAACTAACAAAAGGCAACATTTCAGTCAGGATCAGATTTCGTAAATAATGGCAAAGCAAATACACTTACATTTCTCTTATAGTCTGAAATTCATCTTTATTATAAAGCTTTATTGAAATAGTACAGCAATAATTGATTAGCCCCTGATGCTAGCAAGAGGCCCAGCAGCACTTTGTTTTTAATCTCAGTATGCTGTGTCAAATAGAGCCTTCAAGCACATATAGAAAAATGAACATACCTTTGAAAAATAATTAATTAATAATTTTTCCTAGTGTGGGTGATATATGATGCATTCCAATAACTTTTTTGTCAGGAATTTCAGATCACTAGTGTAAACACTGTTGAAGGTTTTTTTTAGGTAATTTTTGAGTTAGGGACTAGTTGCTTCATATTGAGACAATTATTGTTCCTTGTTATGGCTTCTCCTCATTGTGTTTGACCAGTATACCTGATGCAGGATGTGGCCATGCAGTGATGTTATAGCACTGCATAATTTTACATCATAGCCTGGTTAGATCCAATGTGGCACACATGGTATATGCCACCCAGGTAGCTGAAGAGGACAACTCTCAGTACCTTTTTTTTAGGCCGGAGAGAGACAATGTGAAACAAAGGCTAACTCACAGGTTGGAAGCTTCCACTGGGGAAACTAGTCAAACTAATTAGCAAAAGAACTGAATTCATCCACCCGCTGCCAGGTAAGTGTTGTAATCATGAGGCTGAAGAATGACTTTAAGTCTCTGGGTGACAAGTATTGCATGAAAGATTCAACTAGACTGAAATTCCCAGCTCCTTTCAGAAGAATGTATGGTTTACGACATAAGGCTTCTGTTGAAGTGATGGGGCCCTGATAACAGTTTTCTGCCCTGGATGATTGCACAAGCCATCAAACTGCTGTTTTGGTAGAAGTAAGAAGCCGTCACTGATATTTCTTCAGGTGGATGTGTTTTGATTGTGGAATTATTTCCCTTCACCTTCCACCCTTACTCTTTTAAAGAAAGGGGTAACTATTCTACTTTGAGGTACGTAATTCATGCTAAGTCTCTTCAGTGGAAGAAGATATGTACTTCCTTGTAAGGCACCAAAATATTGAATGAAATGGGCTGGTTTTCAGACAAACTACTCTCAGTAATGAGGGACATGTATTGGCATACAATAGGTCAGAAAGCCCAAGTGTCTGCTTCAGGCATGTGGACTCTGCTAATAAGTGGCTGTACAATGCTGTTGAATCCTGGGAGTATGTTATTTGGGTAAGATCTTGAAAAAATATGAAAGAACAGATGACAGTTGAAAATTGTCTTCAGAATTCTCCTCTGTTTCCTGGGGCTGCTGATTCTATTTTAAAAAGAAAAAAAAAAAAAAGAGATGCAGTGTTTAACCAAAAGTTTGTAAATAATACAGTGCAGCAAAGTGTGAAAAATAAACTTTGGTTGTGAAAGCTCGGACAAGTTTCCCTCTTCTGTCTGATATTCTTCTTTAACATAGCAAGCTATTCTCCCACAACTTTCATTGCATCTTGTCTGTTTACAAGAGAAACAAGTAACAGCCTGTGCTAGGTTTCGAAGTAAGACAGCTACAGCTTAATTTAAGAAAAGGAAAATGAAGAAAGGAAAAAGGCAGGGAAGGCAGGGCAATGCAGGGAACAAACAAACAAACAAAAAAGGAGAAAAGCAGAAGCTGGACCAGATTTCTCTTTGTGAACCTATTTACACACACTGTCCTCCTTTCAATTACTTGTCTATTCCTCTTTAGTTTGTGTATGAGTTATTTTTTCATATGAAGCTATGCAGAGTGACCACACACCAAAGTTTCACAATAGCAAAGATATCTGCTATTGACTCTTCACCACCTGGTACAGGTAATATTTTTGTTTGTTACAAATGTTCTATTCAACAGAATAAAGCCCAGTGTTTTAACGTGGACCATGTTGTCTTAAACCTATTTTAGTGACTTGTTTCCGAATTGTTCAAAAAATGGACATTTACAGAATTCAAGTTTGGGTCAAGAACACTAGAAAAGGTGAAATATACTGAATAAGGTATCTCTAAAGAATAACTTGGCCAGTTCAAGTGTACGTCAAAGAACTCCAATAGGGATCACAGAAAAACTCTTCAATTCCATGTGTTGTGCTCTATCGTAATGTAACTCAGCAAATTATGCACATTACCATTCCGTATTCTTGTCTGGAAGCAGAGGAAAACATTCATTAAAATTCTTGTCTGGCTTTCAGTATTTTTCTTTGGTATATTTCAAATAAATAAATTAATGAAATGGGGGGAGAAATGTAGAATAAACTAACATTATGGTTTCATTATATGTATTACAATTATTACAAACCCCTTTTTCCCTCTAACTCATCTTCTATAACAAAGCTATCATTACATTTGCATGTTTTATACTGTAACTACTTGAGGGCAATATGTCAGTAAGCATCATCTTCTAAGTGATGAGAGTTAAAATCATTCTCAATAAATCTTCCATTGAATCTTTTAGCAGCAGTGCTAATAATGCTGTATAAATTGTCATCTTTCATACTTTTAAAAAAACTAGTCAACTCACAGTTAAAGATCTGATGAACTCACACCACCATTTGGAATAAATAAATACAGCCAAAGAATAGTGGCATTTATTCTTACATTTTCCTAAGTAATGTAAATATAGAAGAACGTAAAAATAAAGTGACTATTTATACAAATGGCTGAAGTGTACAACAAAAATTGAATTGTATTATGTTTTTATCATTCTTATGTGGAAGATAGTTCATTTTTTCAGGTATGAAAGAAGTTACAGTAAAAAGAGATTGAAGGAAATTAAACAAAATTAAGGGACTTCCTATTTACACACCCTCTTCCTGCCCTCATTTGCCCAAATTATATCTGACTTCAATCCCACATAAACATCCTGTCAGCACTTCCACCGCAGGTAGAGTGACCTCCTCCTGGATGTGAAGAATGACGTCATCTACATGTGCTGTACTATTTGGCTGAAGTCCTTTTTGTTCTGCAATTGTGGACAGTAACATAGTCTGTTAGTTCTTATGCCAAAAGACTTCTCTCTTTTTTTTTGTCCTTGTACAATAGGACAAAACTTCTCCATGAATGCTCTGGTGTTTATAAGCACTTCCTCAAATTTATTTGCTATGATTTTTGATAACCTTCTACTCTTATTTAAAACTGAGATAAATCATTCCTGGCAATCATTTTTGGATTATAACACAGTAAGCACTTTTATTGGGTCAAATATCTACAGCAAAACAAATATGGTACGCTTCTAAATGGAAAAAAGTCTGTACCCTATTTTATGCTTCATTATACCAAATAACCACAGATATACTGGAATCTATTTCTACCAGGCTAGTTTTAGCAGAGCTATTTTAGGTAGTATATCATGCGATAGTGCTAATAGGTCTTGTCTGTGAGTTTCCTGTTGTTTTGCCAGAGGAGCTCTCCTAATCCAGTTTTACATTGTTTCTCCGGAGGTAGATGTTTTGAGTAAATGAGTTTCTTGGGACACATTTCTCTATCTTGGTAGTTATGGTCACTAGACTATTTAGTGCCAGTTCAACATAAGTAATAGAGTTTAAGAATTCCCTCTCTCTCTAGAAAAGGACATATCTGGGCCTTCTGATTTTCTTTTTCAGTAGTAGATAATTTATTGTCGGTATAAAAAAGACAGATACTACCTAGGCCAATCGATATGTGTAAGTACTAAGCATCTGACTGAGCTTGAAGGGTATGAAAAGCTCTTCTTCTCTTGTTTTTTTTTTATCCCTTTCTTCTTCCTCCACCTGAACTGTTTCAAAAGTAGAAAGAAGTTAAAATAATTTTGCATATAAGCAAAAGAGCTCAAGCTTGAGTTTTTCTTCTTCAGTCTCATCCATATGGTGTTATGTCTGGTGCACCACTACCTCCATTCGCCACTTTGCTTTTGTTGGCAGCCCTGTTAATATCTAGTATTGCACGATCTTCAGCAAGCTGACTATACAAATACAGCACTCTGCCTTGTTTTCTCCAGTTGTGTCTCATATAAAGATGTTTTATGTTAAAGGCCTTGAGCCAAGAGGACCATGGATGAATGAATGGCTTGGTATAGACGATAAAGGTGATAGGGAGGGATCTGTAAGAGGAAAGATGCTGTATAGGGTGATGACTATTAAGGTTAGTTAAGCATAAGACAGCTGCAAAGACAACCGCCTTGTAAGGTCTAGTGAAGTATCAAAGTGTGGGCATGACATATCCCAAAGGGATTAAGGCAAATGAAATCCTAACTAAGCACCATGTGCAAGTAAACGTCTTTATCTCCAATGAGATTAAATTTTGGAAGTTGATGTGAAGGATTTTTTTTTAATTTAATTCATTATTTGGAGCATAAGTTTGTGGGAAGGAGTTATTCAAAACTGCATATATAATATTTTATAACATTGCAAATTCTGTAAACACATAATTGACAGAGGTTTATTTCTGTTTATTTTATATGGAAGATACTGGTCTTGAAGTGGTCCATAAAATGGCATATTAACATAGGTTATTTGAAAAGATCTTGTAAAAAGTATGAAATAAGGTATAAAATGCCTTCTTCTTCCCCCCCCCCCCATTGTTATTCTATCTTCAAGCAAGAAATACAGTTTTCATGTCAATAAAAGGACAAGATATTGTCTCCAGCTAGTAGTTAAGTAGCCTTATAGTCATTAATCTCTATTTGAGATATCCATAATGTCTATTATCTGGAGAATTATCTTGGACATCAATGAATTTCTCCTTGAGCTCAGTAGAGTTTCTGACAAAGGTTGTAGCAGTTTATACATGTGCTCTAACCTAAGACATCTCTGTGCTGAAAAATTAGATAATTAGAGTGGATTCAGGAAGCAGAACTCCTCCTGATCGTCTCTGCTTAGAGGACTTTACAGTTATTATATATGGTCACAATGGTGTAGAGAGCATATAGCAGAGGAAATATTCTCTTCCTAAATGCCATTACTTGCTGTGGTGATATCCTAACAAAAGAACAGTTCTTACACTGCCTGTCACCTGACAGAATGGTACTAAAGTGTATGTACATAAGTTAAACAGAGAATTCTATGGGCGCAGTAAGTTGAACCACAAATTCAATTTGATAAGTATATAACCTCTTTATTTACTTTTCACAACTCCTTTTACAAGATATTCTTTGTTTCCCACAACGGTTTTGGGTGCATGAACACCTGTGCCCATGTGCTTTATCACACTTAACTTTTCAAGTGCTGCTTTTCCTCATGAGTATTTCAACCATGCAAGCAGAAGGGAAAAACATCATGTTATTCAAGTAACCAGTAATATCAAGTGAATAACAATAGACAGAAATAATCAAAACTATAGTCATAGTAGGCAATTCATAGCAAACTGTAATACTAACATTGTTTGCATAAAAAGGAGAAACAACTTGGAATGAAAATCACTTCAAAACCACTAAATCTCTATTTACATAAAATCCGTGAACTGAAAAGAGGCTAAAATTATTTTAAAAAGCCAGAGCTGCTGCAAGTAGTTTACATAAATGAAGTTGGTGACCAATCTCTAACAATGCAAACAACTTCCAGTATCCAGATGTTTAACAGTTTTCAGAGAAGACTGGATTTATCTTCCCCATTGATATTTGTGTTGCACAAAAGAAGAGTTATTCCTAAAATACACATAAAACTAGAATGGAATAATTTGTAAGCAAATCAGCTCAAAATCCAGCAAACAATATCTCAATCTACCTATATTCTTTTTCTGTCACTGCACCATAGCATGAGTGATTTTGAAACTGCTGCATTCCATTTATTGTACAATTATGTTATATTATTTTCCTGTTGCCACAAAGCTTCCATGAAAACATGCTCCATATATGCCTAAGCAGTTTACCTTGCATGAATATTTGCATTAAATAAATGAAAATTCACCTCTTTCTAAAGCTATCACGCCGAGACACAAAAGTGTTCCCTGCTATTAGAAACATGCTTGTACAGATCTAAAATTGTAAATGAATTTGTAGATGGCTGGTTCCATTTAAGTAAAAGAAACTGTGCCTAGATCTTTAAGAAAATGTGTTTACTTAACCAGAAAACACAAATATTTCTATTAAATGTGCTTTCAGGTTTAACTCCAAATTCCCGATTTTTCAGAGATACATGATTTTATGGAGCTATATTTAAAAACAGTGTTCCAGCCACGGTCTAGTGTCTATTTCTCCAGCAACATTTAAAGGCACAGGAAATGCTTTAGAAGTCCAGCGGACAGTTTAGATAAACCCATGGTATAGAGCCTAGGGCAGAGCTTTTTCTTTTATTTCCCCAATACTGAGCTACCTAAATCATTGGTTTACTTACAATGAGGAGTTTGGAGCTTACATCGCAATTATGCCTACCAGTGTGAATTGAAAAAGTCAAGCTGGCTGTGTATTACTTCTATTAAAGGTAAAGTACATACTGTTGCACTTTATTTTTATTTAAAATGTCATTACTTTTCTGAATGGTTAATGAAGAAAAAACAAACAAAAAAGACTGACACTGTGTGTGTGGGTATTTGTGATACACAATGCCTAGGGTTTTAAAAATGGAATTAAAAACTAATAGGGAAAAAATCACATAAGGATAAATGAAGCCTCAGAACAAATGTGTTTTTCTGATACTGTCTGTAATTCATGCTAGATAATCATGAACCCAGCAGTTAATGACCTCTACTCTGATACATTAAGTCCAACCAAAGATAATGGTGTCCTGCGTAAATTAACAAACCCAGTAGTAAACTTGCTTCAAGTTCAGCGGGAGACAGTGTGTAAATTAGCATTGGTTCTTAATAAGATCAGTGTCCTGCAATCTACAGTTCTGTGGTGTTCATAATGCTGTTTCTTCTGATGTGAATTTTTTTTCTCTAGGGGACACTTGCACAATACATTCTTCTGACAGAGAATCATCCTCACCCTAATCAGTTCCCTCCCTGAAAACTTTCCCCGTTTCTTACACTTTCATGCTGTGAGTGATGCTGTGAGTTGTTGGGAATGATTATTCATTTGTAAGCTTCTTTAATACCATTTCCTTTAGATTTTCAGGTACCCAACAGAGCAAACCAGGATTTGATTTTATAATTATAACTATTCAGCAAAAGTAATGGTCACTCTATTGGCAATCTTTGCCTAATTTGATTATCATAGTTTATCATCTTTTGAAAATTTCAAATCAACTATTTTCTGTTACATGTCATCAAGGATGTAATACTGGGAACTACAGTGCATATAATCCTTGTATGGTTAGAGTCAAACTCTATCCATCCAATCTGGAAATCAGATTTCTTGACAGCTGCCCCAAGGTGTCCTGCACCATTTGGGAACAGGCCCCAATACCTAGCTGTCCACACCACCATGCACAAAGCTACATTCAGCAGAAATCTGGCATTTTCTGCTAAAGAACAATGATATATTGGAGATTTAACAACATGTTTTAAAATAATAAGTTGGTATTTCCTTTTCTAGACTGTAAAATCACAAATACATATTTGAAAGCTGGATGTTTAGTGGGATTATAGTGAGAACCTCTGGATTAATATTCACTAGTTTATTTGATTAATTTTTTCTATCACTTGTTAAAAAAATAACTCATGGACAATCTTTCCCCTATTAGCTGTAGATGTATCTCTGTAGATGATCAAAGAATATGTGCCAAATAAATAAGTTATGCATGTTGTCCAACAGTAGATGAGTACTTTTTCTATGAACAAATTTTTTACAATATTAGATGAGGTCTAATGAGGACATTTCAGCTATAATTTATGGAGTGAAAAAAGAGGATGTTCTCTAATTTGTCTGTGTATAGTGATGCATGATTATGAAGCTTGGGGGAGGAGGTTGTTCCAGCATATACTTGATAGAGAGATGTGAATGTGGTATGTTCTTCATACACTTCTAATGGGAGTTTTATAAGAAAAAGTTTAATACACAGCTCTTGTCTGAACAAACCTCTCACTGTAAAATGTTTACCTTTAATGACATGTACTATTATTTCATGATTATTTTAAAATACACTTAAAGAATTTTACATGTTAACCAGCTACTAAGAATGCCTTAATAGAGAACTAATTTTTGTTAGAGGTGTCTCGACAATTTGAATTTTATATGCATGCATTATGTTTTCTTAAAATGGGGAAATTATGCATCTGAAGGAATCTGTCTAGAATAATGGGGTTCTATAGAGGTTACTTTAATCACGTTCACTAGCAGTTATAGCTGTTTTACATCTTATTTGCAACAAAAGGGAACTCTAATTATCTTCAAAAAGAGCATAAAATGGTGTGCTTTGCTGCTGATGTAATGTTGATTCGTGAATGCTGCTGATAGGAACTGACAACTAAATACATGTCATACTTTTAAGAAATCAGTGGTGGTGACAGGATAACCCTCTTTTGTGACCTGGGGACCAGGAGATGGGGCATATATTTGCTTGTTAAGTAGAAACAATTTACAGTTTTCACTTTAAAATAAAAAGAAAAATGCTGTTATAGATGGGCTATTGATTATTTTTAACAATGCACCACTTCCGTTAGGACTTAGAAGCTACCATCTGTAAATTAGATCTAGTACTTATAATTCCTGAAAAAATAGTGAGATTTTTTTGCGTATTAGTCTCATCTTTTTATAAAATACTTACTCTTTATTTTATATCTCAATGTATTTGTATAAAACTATCCATGACAGGTTTGTGTTCACTGCACACGTAATAAAGGACAATAAAGAATTTTGACATCTTCCAGAGTGGTTTCAAATGCTTGTGTTTCAAGCTCACATTTATAACTGCAAATGAGTAAAATGCAGGTCACTAAAAAGCGCAAAACTCATCAACTGTATGTCAACACCCATGGCACCTGTGCACAGAAAACAATTGGCTTATACTGCATTTAAAATACGGAATTAATCAGCTGAGATCTAAAGCCATTTGCTATATGGCACTGTGTAAGATTCACAGTGGAAATCTCATGCCTGAATTCTCTGCATTTAACATAAATTTTGAGATACCTGCCCTGTATGAAAGTTTGACCCACAACCTTTGTTTATTTAAACTAAAGGACAGTAATAAAAATGCTTCTATAAGGTAAATTTAGTCTTGTTTTATGACTGTCAATTTCCATCAGCATTAATGGATTTGAACACCTTATAAGGTCTAAATCTGACTGTAAAGGGTTAAAGTCTGTTACTGCATACCTTTTCTACAGTACTGAGTAATATTTGTACAATATTTCTGTTAATAAATTTGTGAGCTCTGCATGCCAATGGTATTTGAATGTGTGACTGCGTGTTAGTATGCAGTCAGTCATATTGCATGATTAAACATAGCCAAAGGTTTTCCTCAATTGAAAAACAAAGAAAAATATCATCCGCTTTTAGTTTTATTCTACCCAAACTGTCTATGGCTTAGAGATGATTAAAGTTAAAAATGTTTTTTATCAGCTGTCTTTCTGATAGAAGTCTCTCCTTCTGTGCACTTTCTCTAGCCCTTTGTTATAATCATTTACTCACATAACTAATGCCACGTCAGCAGTATAAGCACCATTATTTTGCCAGAGCTTTCACTTATAGGTCTTGTCCAATAATCTATTTTAGATCCATTTTACATATCATGTAAACACAAGTAGCTTAAGCAAACCACTGATTTTAGAGCATAGGTGGATATATGTCTGACTAGAGATTGATTTGGGGAGTTGAGAAATGGTCTAAAAAGTTTTTCTGTCTGGGTTGCTGGAGATTTTAAGTAATATATTAATTTTTCGTTTCAGCAATACTGTTGTATACAGTCTTTAAATGGACAAGAATAGTTCTCTCCTGCCAAATATCTGGAGGATATCCATTTAATTTTATGGTCTGTTTTTTTTCTACCAGATACCCAGCCATATTTTTTTTGTAATTGTGAGTACATTACACAAAAAGAAAGAAAATGTCATTTTACGAGTTAGTGAATGGTACTTTTCTGTTTAAAAAGCAACTAATTAGGTACAAGAAATGCAAAGCTGGTTGTTTTTTGTTCCTTAATTTTCATGAAAAAAAATCATCTACTTTCATAGTTGCTATTTAGAAATTACAAATGTGGGGCAGAAGCAGTTATTTTTGAATATTTAAGAAGATAAAAAAACTTAGTTTGTCTTATGTATATAGCACAAATTCACACTGGTATTTTTCACCTCCACTTTTCCATTAGAAATAAAAAACATATTTTACCTATAAATGAAACTATGTAGTATGGTTTTACATATGTTACCATTTGAAGGTAAGCTCTCTTGTTCATGAAATTCAATATCTTAAATAAAATGTTTTGCCTTGCTTGAATTTGTTGTCTGGAGTGCAATAATTATCAGTTTCTGAAAGAATGTTGGTCTCTGACAAAAAAAAGGCCTGATATCACCCATGAAATGACAGGATTCATCTGTCCTTTTTCACATTTTTCAGCAATTTGAAAAGGATTTCTCTGAGACCTCTGGTGGTTCTGTGGTATGGATGGTTTTAGGTGTAGGTTTCTTTTAGTATCACTTCTCTCATGATCTAAATAGCACTGTCAGACTGGTGGGAAGGTCTGGTCAACCTTCTCTGGCACTTGCTATGATGCTCTTACTCTTACCATACTCCTCAGAAGGTTTCTTTACATTGAATGAGAGTTCCTGGATTGCCAATCACTTAACCTACTCCATTTTTATGTCAGAAAAACTTTAAAGTGAAATATAATAAACATAAAGAAGTATAAATCTAAAGAAAGATAAATAGAAAAAAAAAAAGTGAGTCTGTATTTTTCTCTGAAACAAAAGAGAAAATTACAACTTCAAGAAATCCTCCAAGTCATGATGTTTCTCCTCAGAAATGATAGTATTGCGGTTTTAACCTGCATTTCTTTTTCTAAATTCCCCATATCTGGATTGTATCCTTGTAAGGGAGAAACATAAAATAAGCATTGTGATTTTAAGCATTTGGCACTACATAATCTCTTATTTCCTCCTCTCTGCTGAACTTCTCAGCAAGTAATTCCATTTTCTTGGCTCCCTCAGCCCTCCACAGGCCTGGTCCTGTCCTCCATCAGCCTGGCCCATGTACCCAGCACTGAAACTGGAAGAACCAGCAGCTCTCATCTTAAGCTCTGCTCTCAGCTCATATTTCAATTTTTCCCTCAGACCCTGTTCCCAAGCTCCTGTCAATTCTTGCCAGCACATCAGCTGTATTTTCTTCTTGTATAGTTTTTGTTGTTTGTTTGTTTTTTCCTTTTCTTTTATCAGCTTTTGTGGACTAGTCATGAGCAATGCAGAATGATCCAGTGTTTTTTTTCCCTTTTCTAGCAAGTAGACATAGCAAGAAGCAAAAGACACTGCATGTGGAAGTTGGGAAAAGAAGCAAACAGACCTTATTTTTGCATCTTCTTTCTCCTAAGAAGCATCAGGTTGCTAAGAGGAGAAGAGAAAGCCCTCCCCCAGCAGGTTTCTCTGGCTCTTTTCCTCAGGAAGCAGGCGAGCTTAGGAGACAGGCAATGTGAAAGGCTTTCCTTGTGATGGAGCCAGAATTTTTCAGAGGCCTTGAGGTTCCCATGTCATCATGCAATCTCAGCCAAAAGCCCATAACTCATTGCTAATTCATGGGAGCTGGCATTACTACGTGTTACTCATTAGCTTTGTTACAGCTGTGGGTGGGAGCTCGCAGCAGACACATTGCTCTCCAGGCCTGGCGTACACAAGCTGGCCCCTTGTGGAAGAAGTATTATTTTTAAATGTCAATTGTGTATTAAGTGGTGACTCAAGGGACTACAAAATCAAAGCACAGAGCAGAGGCACTCGCCTATCTAATGAACATGGAGTTAGATGGTAATGGATCTCGTTTAGCTACCAAGAATCCTTTGAACTTAGCAGCCCTTCTGAAACCAGCTGCTCAATTACCCTACCTTGTTACCTAAAGATCATACAAAATATCCTTAAACTTGGACTTCCCACAGATGGCCATGCCATCTGTGGGAAGCTGCAACAAAGTCAAGCTTCAGGTGTCAAGAGAGCTCTTGGCACCTGAAGAGGAACACAAAGGAAGAGTGTTCATTGACAAGTTGTTTCTTTTCTTATTCCTTAAGAATCTAGGACCCAAAATATATGACTATAGGGTCTGATCAAAGCCTGTTAACTTCCATAGGAGTCTTTGCCTTGACTTTGATAGGCTGTGAATCAAATCAAGCCTATCCCCAAATAGAACATATGGGTCTCCAGTACAGCCTATTTCTATTCATATTTTGCATCTTTTTCTTTTTTTTTTATTTATTTCATACATTATTCACAGTTTCTGATGGCAGAAAGACAGTTTATATCCTTGACACAAAGAAAACAAAGAAAGAAATACAGCATATGTGTTGTCATTATTATGAAAACTAAGGCATATTGGGCACAATGCATTTCATTTTCATTACAGGATTCTAATAAGCATCATTGATAGCTAAGTCACTTGTCCTCAGCACAAGTAAAGAAGAAAGAAATGAAAACTTTTCAGGTTGTTTTTGAAAATCTTGTATACTGTCTAGGCATTTTAGGCACAAATTTAATTTCACTTCAACATCACAAGTTCCTTTGATGACAAAGTCACGTATCTTTAGTCCCAAACACAAAGGTAAATAAGACATTTAGATAGTTTTCTCCTACTTTGAAGACAGTTTTATATTGGGAAACGTGACTGCATAAATCAGGCACGTTGAATTTTCTGGTTCAGTCCAGCTCAGGGCTTAACAAGGGCAATTATCTAATACCTGATAAAACACAACTTTGTCTACCTGAAGGTCTCTAGAAAGGTATGAAATCTTTAAGTAAATATAGATTAGGATGGAATGGCATGGCTGAACTGCCTCTCACAGCCAGGACTCTGGACCTAGCTGTATGCAATGTGTAAAGCTGTAGCCAACCTCCCAAATTCATTTAATCGAATTCGCGGTCTCAGAAAATATGAGGAATATTGAAGATTCACTATATTTTTGTTTATCTGCATTTTAATTTAATGCAATTTGTTACATAACATCTATCAAGACTTTTACTCAAACATCCTAGATATTTCCTTCATACATTGCCTACATTTGCACTCCACTTAGATCTGGGTTTTGTGCAGGGTACAAATTAATGTTTGATTGCCAGGAGGAAAGAGTGATAATGAAATCCACAGTAGCAATATTTTAAACAAATAAATAAAAAGAGCTGGAAAATGTCAACAGGATCTCCAAGTCAATAATATAATGTCTTTTAAAAACTATGGGCAGAATGCTTTCCGTTGACATGTGGCAATGGTATTTCGAACAGCACTCTGCAACCAGGAAAGAGAACACTAAGTGAAAATCATCTTTTGTGGTGATTTTTCTTTGGCAGGAAGAAAATGAATGATTATGATTTTTCTTGTGAGTCAGTGATGAATGTTTTTCCACGTATGCCACTGCTGAGCTTCCTGTAGGTCATAACAGATACAAGTAGGAGGAGAGGATAGTTGTCTGGAAGAGGATCACAGCACTAAAAGAAAATATCCTCAATTCCATTTCATGGTTTAAATGACCCAAGAGAATTCTATTTAAAACTTAAAAACGCTTTATCAGATTTTCACACTGAGCAATAAGGTCATATTTGTATGCATTTTTACAGAAAAATGCTCATTCATCAGCTCTGTCCCTGAGTTCTATTAATCTGCATGCAAGTGCTCTTTAATAGATTAAAAACCCCTCTTACAAAATGATTAGACAGAGTGCTCCTGTACACATAGCTTTCCACTGAATAATAAATTTGTAGAGATCTACTTTAAAAACCACTTAAGTAGTTTAGATCACTGGCCATATGGATGTGTTATTTTGTGGTTAAAGTCTTTTCAAAAGCTTAGGATTTGCTGAGTTGTCACGTCATAGTTTAAAAGAGACAATCAGGAAACTTTCTTCTTAACCTGACAATTTTTAATTTTATTTTTGTTTTAGATTTTTTTTTTTCCCTTTTCTGCTTCCTGTTTGGGGATAATTTCAGTTCTATACACAATAAGCAGTCTCCTGGCATCTTGGGATAACAAACAAGTTCTGCTAGCAGGTGCCCATAGACCTGATGAATACTTCGCTGTTGCTTGAGTAGCATGCACTGCCAAACAGTTTATTCTCACTCTATTTCTCAATAATTGATGCAAACAGCCTCACAAGGGAAGAGAAAGGGTGGATAAGGTGATACGTCTTGCTAAATGAAGCAGTGGTTGTGGAAACGTCTTATGCTATTGTTAGAGTCCAGTCTACTCTTGAGCCTCACCTTGTGCAGTGTTTATCCAGACATTCTACTACCTTGCCCAGGTCTCCTTCTTCTCCCTTCCTTCTGTGTCCTTCCCTCCCTCCCTCCCTCCTGCTTGGGTGCACAGGAATTTGCGTAGGGAAGGGCCATTAGGAGGCATATTCATGAGGCATATAGGCTTTCCATCTCCCTGTCATTTCCAAAAGCCCTCCAAAATCATCCTGTGCTTCTAGTACATATTATTCATTCATGCAACACCTTACATTCCTCCAAAACACCTTCGCTGATCTTGATCCTCACTCTTAAGCATCTGGTACTGTCTCCTTTGCTACAGCAATTTTGAATTATCAGATTCAAAAAATAAGAATGATGCAAACCATTTTGTCCTCATCCTCAGAAAAAGCAGATTTCCACTGTCTTTTCTACTGAGGAGACCTGTGTCTCCTCTAATTAAGAATAAAAGAAGTTTTCAAAGTTTTTCTAAAAGAGAAAAACAAGAAATAATGTCACAATGAGGTGAAACAGAATGGTCGGAGAAATATGCAAAAGCAAACCACAGTTTCTAGAGTAAGTTTCTTTCTAGCTGTGACCCAAATATCAATCTAGAGCATTGACACTCTTACAGTATGAAGTTTTGTGTGAACAGATATTATTTAGATAAATGCTCTGTTTCCAATAAACCTGAAAGGAAATTTCAAAGTGGAGCGTAACTGTAAAGATTCCACCTAGATTTCAAACAAGTACTTTGCTTTGCTTTTCAAGAACCGCCAGTCTATGTTATATATTCCTTCAACTATATTTCAAATGTGACTTTTTATTAGTGTCACTGTGATTACTTGCTTTCCTGGCTCCATGTAAGGAATAGGATTTGTTTAATCTCCTTTCTCTCCAAGCCTACTTGTCATCCTGAGTTCCAACTCTAAAAAAGAAAAAAAAATAAATCTTCATCTGGCTAGTTGTCTGATAGTGTTTGCCTTCTTCTAGATTAGGGTGGGTTTTGTGTCTTTAATAAAGGGAAGATATTTTTACGAGTAACTCAGTGCTGACTACCAGTGGGAAAAAAACTCCTAATATTGCTGACTTTAGGACTATTATTACAGAAAAGATATATTTTGATCTACTCAGCACTGTGAGAATATTATATTTGCAGCAAAGAAATATTTAACCCAACCAAAACCAGCAAAGAAATTCAAGAGTTCAAAAGCCTAGGAACAAAACTTTAATGTCCATAGTCATTTCTCTTACAGTCTAAAACCAATATTCAAGTAAAAATTTTGACTTTGATAATTTGTACAGATACAGATGAGACTAACTTTTTGTTCAACATCTTTCATTAGCTATTAATACAAAGAAGTTTTAAATATTGTCACATCCAGAAGAGGATTCTCAGTTTTATTTCCTTTTAATGACATTTTGCATGACTGAGGCTCCTGAAACTCGTAATTCTGGTTTACATGTCTGAAAGGGGAAAGGAATCAGTTGTGTAATTTGAAAAAAAAAATTAAAAATTAAAAACTCTACTATATTAGGAGTCTGAAGGAAAGCATCAGTTTAAAATCCGTATATTGATGTGATAGAATTTATCTCCAAGACAAAGATAAACCTGAAATTTAAAGATACTACTTGTTTAAAACTGCCTGTATGCTTCCGCTGTAAACTGAGGCATTGGGCGTAACACGAAACAATAAGCAAACACAGAAGAAGCTGCATATACCAAAGATAAGGCAATTATTCCAGCAAGAGGGAGTTTCTCTATTACCAACCTCTTCTAAGCGTATAGGCAGGAACAGGTTTGTAATAAAAGATATAATAATGCATTTGGGCTTGATGATCTTAGAGGTCTTTTCCAAGCTTAATGGTTCTATGATTAGCTCTAATAAGACAGGCAGAGAACGTAAACCTTTTCAGTCATGCAACTCCTTCTTAGGTCATACACTTCAAAGTAGCATAGATATTTCATGGTTATGTCAAAGCCAGTTTTGCAAATATTTAGAATCAAAGTAAATGAGGTCAGTATTTTGTGGAAAAGGCCAGTCAATTATCCTATAATTAAAGCCTGCATAATAATGCATTACACCATGGAATATAATTCACATTCAACATGCAGCTGTACAACTGGTATTTCCCAACATCAGAATAATAGACTCTGCAATCTCAGTAATTGTAGTACTGACTTGAAAATCTTGAAGATGCAGAAGATGTAAAAGGCATTCTCCCCAGAAAGGATTATTGGTTTGTTTTTTCTTTGATAAGCACAATGGCATTATGACATCCTCTTCATTCAAAACTGTGGTGAGCAACTCAATTTTGTGCCTTGTATTGTTAATATTTTGTAATAGTTTTGCAAGACTGACATACATGGATAAGACTAATACAGCCACACCTTTTGAACACATACTCTTCTTGTTTCTTCTGGCCTGCAACTGCTTACTTTATTGCATCTACTGTGCATTCTGCCCCAAGGAGGAATTAAGTTCACACTCTATGTTAAATAATATCTTTGTAGAGCAGAAATGCACATGCCCATAAAAATGAGTAAACTGGCCCTCTTTGAGCTATAGAATAAGATTGTGGATGAGTGATTTATCAATCAAAACCAAGAAACCAAGTCGTGGCTAGGCTTTGCGAACGAAGATCCAGGGAGGGCTCCACCCACGCTTCTCATCAGCGCCTTTTCCGAGTGTGCTGATAAAAAGAGGATAGTAGATAGCACCCTCGAGCCTGCGCAAGGGATTTTTTTTTAGGTGAGACACAGCATGCGCAGAGCTGGACCCACCCTTTAGTCCTAAGGTTCATCTGTCAGGGCCTAGCAACCTTGGATGATGGCAACTAAGTCCTTAGGACGGAGGTTTAACCTCTTAGATGGAAGGCCTTCCAGGGCTAAATGAGCTCCATCTGCCCGGGTTTGGAATCAGAGTTGTCCCTCTCCTAGGATGACTGCCAGAAGGCTAATGAGCTCATCCTACCCATACAAGGATTATAGGAACATGGGTATCACTCCCCACACTTTCCCGTGGGCAACGAGTTTAATGCTCCCTCTGCTATCAGCACAGTTATCGCACCAGGGGCCACAGAAGACCCCAAGTGATTTTCAGACTGTGCCTGCAAAACCAAGTATTTACATGCCTTCAGCTCTATTTTGCATACAGGTGAGTCTTTCTAGTTCATTTGATACAGTGTCATGGCATCAGCAAGATACTGATATAGATGGCAGTATTATTCATGCTTAAATCCATTTATTTGATGAAAGCAGAGGTTGCTAGTTAAATACTTCTTTAAAAGCTTCAGAAGGTAGAAAATTATCTAAAATATCAGGTAAGGAATCAGTTGATTTACATTTATGTATAACAACAGTCTTTTAGAAGTCTCAACAAGAGTAAAATATTAGAATATGGCTTTAAATAGACCCTGTTCCACACAACCAGCAAAATAGAGGTTTCACCCTAAAAGAGGTAGCCGGTTAGTGAAATACCCAGGTTAGCAGAAAAAAAGATATTCCGGGTACTTCTTGCAATTTCAGTGGTGATTCCTCAAGATGTCTTCCACCGAAAACCAGAATTATTAAATAATGTAAAATTATTATATGATTCAGAAATAGAGGTAATGGCCTTAACTTGGTTTGTGAGCTGTACATTAGAGGCACTTACCCAATTCAGTGTTTCTCGGTGCACAGTATTGCCATCTTGAGAGGTGAGTAAATCAATTATTGCTGATGACTGTGGTTTTATGAAGTTGCAAACAGTAGATCTGAGTCAATCAAACTCAAATTTTTTTATTCAAAGGCATAACCAACAGTTTATGCCATTAGACATGAATTGCTGCTTCATTAGTTGTTAGCTAGTCACTATGTCCAAGAATGGTGACAGAAAAATATTACAAGCACATATCTTCATGCAACTCACAGAGAGCTGAAGTATTATAGTTAAAATAACGCTTGTTGTCAGTCATTAGGGCTTTTTTCCAAGTCCTGTTCATGCTTATATACTCATCATGCCTCTTCTTGTTTTTGTAACTCAGCCATGCACAGTGAGTTCTAAGTACCGATTGCTTTTTTGAGGCCTGGATTGTTGGCTCCTTCCCTTACAGTGCTCTGAGCAAAATCAACATTTTTCTCATTCATTCTACTCCTTTGCTTTTCAGGGGCAGAGCTATGGCTGCTATCATTTTGGTAGCACATCAAACCACAAGATAGATCAACATGGCTCTGCAAACAGAAGCTGTCTTGCATGAATTTTAAGGACACAGCTTGAGGAAAGCAATCACACTTCTGTGTATGTAAAGTTTATAGGTAATCATCTGCATTGCCTTAGAAACTGAGCAAAGTTTTGTGCCAAAAGTGCAAGACTATGCATTTGCTAAATAAACATTTGTTGCAATGGTAAAAGTAGAAGATGTGTATTTTTCAGTTAAAACAAACGTATATTAAAAAAAAGAGCTATGTGTAACTGCATTTAAATCTTCTGGCATTTTAAGATACACATTTTTAACAGAAAACACCTGGATGCTTTATGTAGTTGTTCTCTATCATCATAAACAGAGTCTTCATTTGGAATTGTATTACATATTATTTCTCTAAGCGTAGTGGGGCTTTTTAGAGCAGATTTTCTTAAGTTGTATGGATACAAGAAAACTTACAATAGAAAACAAGAATGAGACCTGGATTTCTCTCCCTTCTTGTAACAGCTCTGCTATATCAACAGAAGCAATGACACTGTAAACTCATTGAGGCACTGTTTAAAATGTCTTCCGGAATTTGTCAGTTATAACATTCTACTGATATTCTATTTATTCCTTACTACTGGCATTTGCAAAAGTTCTATCATGTAACTTCGACAGTTTTTAAAAAGATATAAAATGCTTACATACCTTCATCTTCAAGCAGCTCTGGAGGCTTACTTACCTTCATACTCTTACTCTCATGCAACTCAGTTTCTGGACAAGGGCCTCTTCATCTCTCTGTGCCAAAGTATGAGTTCATAAATTATCATAGAATCATAGAATGTTAGGGGTTGGAAGGGACCTAGAAAGATCATCTAGTCCAACCCCCCTGCAGGAGCACAATCACCTAGATGAGGTCACACAGGAATCCGTCCACGAGGGTCTTGAACGTCTCCAGAGAAGGAGACTCCATAGCCCTCCTGGGTAGCCTGTTCCAGTGCTCCATCACCCTTACTGTGAAAAATCTTTCCTCAGGTTAATACCAAACCTCCTGTGGTCCAGCTTGCTCCCATTCCCTCTTGTCCTAACATTGGATGACATTGAGAAAAGCCTGGCTTTCTCCTCCCTAACTTTCACCCTTAATGTATTTGTAAACATTGATGAGGTCCCCTCTCAGTCTCCTCCAGGCTGTAGAAACTCAGCTCTCTCAGCCTGTCCTCATAGGGCAGATGCTCCATTCCTATAATAATCTTGGTGGCCCTGTGCTGGACTCTCTCCAGCAGCTCCCTATCCTTCTTTAGCTGGGGAGCCCAGACCTGAACACAGTATTCCAGGTGGGGCCTTACCAGCACAGAGTAGTGGGGGAGAATAACCTTTCTCAATCTGCTGGCCACACTCTTCTTAATACATCCTAGGATGCCATTGGCCCGTTTGGCCACAAGGGTACATTGCTGGCTCATGTTCATTCTCCTACCCACCAGGACTCCTAGAACTTTTTCCCCAGGGATGTTCTCCAACAGATCAGTTCCCAGTCTGCACTGATACATGGGGTTGTTCTTTCCCAGATGCAATACTTTACACTTACCCTTGTTAAATTGCATTAAGTTTCTCCCTGCCCATCTCTCTAGCCTGTCCAGGTCACATTGGATGGCAGCAAAGCCTTCTGGTGTCCCAGCCACTCCTCCAAGCTTGATATCATCTGCAGACTTGCTGAGGGTACACTCTACCCCTTCATCCAGATCATTGATTAATATATTGAACAATACTGGACCCAGCACTGAGCCCTGGGGAACACCACTAGTCACAGGCCTCCAGTTAGACTCTGCTCCACCAACTACAACTCTCTGGGCTCTGTCCTTCAGCCAGTTCTCAATCCATCTTATAGCAGTCTCCCAGTCCATACTTCTTTGTTTGGCTATGAGGATACCATGGGAGACA
>VWZO01015434.1:0-11027 GCA_013396975.1 Bucco capensis
CACTCTGCTTAATGCACCCCAGGAGACCATTAGCCTTGCAATGCTGCTTTGGCTATTGTTCCTTATGTTAACATCATATTATAATATTGATTTTAGTTCAGTTTAAAATTATATAGCTGCTATTTAATAGGTTACATATATTAGAGAAATTAAACATTTTATCTCCCTGCACTTTCATGAGTTATCAAATCTTGGAGCCAGGTAGCTTTTAAAAGATCCTTTTTTTTATCCTCTACCAAAATGCTGTTTTGTCCTAAATGAAGCTTTAGACTATAGAAGCCCTCTACCTTGGCTCTAAGGATTTAATCACAAAAAGCCATGATGATGGCTTTTGGTTTCATAATAACATTTTTTTTTACAATAACCTTTTATTTATGGACAACTCTGACACAAAATGGGGTTTTTTTTTATACCCAAATTCTATCAGGCTGATTTAGCTGCTAATGCAGTCCTTGTTCTACCTTTGAAATGTGGTAGGCACTGGGATTTTCAAGGTGAGGACACCATGGGAGAAGTGCCTTTTGTCTGAAATTCTTCTGCCTTTGGGCCTTGAGTTTGCAGCCTCAGGAGCTGCTCCTTGGGGACCAAGCTCCACTGATAGAATAGTGGAATCTGAAAGGGCTCCTTTATGCCTCTGCTCTCCCTCCCCTGCTCCAAATGGCTGCAGGAGAATTCAGCTAGGGCTGTGCATTGGCTCCCTTCCTTTTAGTGCCAGACAGGACTATTAAATGACAAAGTCTGATGCTCTTCAGATGAAGGGTTGCTCTTTGCTTGGCAGATGACAAACCCCTTCCCAAAAGCTGCAGCACTGGTGCAGGCAGCAGCATTAGGAACTCTTTCAAAAGAGAGGGGTGAGAGCTTGCTTTAATAATATATTGCAAGTGTTCACACTACCCAAGCATCTGCTAACTGCCCTCAATTTGGGGTTAAAAAAAGAAGAAGAAAAAAAAGGACTTCTTCCAGGGAGAAGTGCATGTTTATAACTGCAGGCAATAATTAGAGGCTGGTGATTCAAGGCACTGCAAAAGGAATTGGAGGAAAAAAGACAATCCTGTAGGGAAAAAGAGCTGAAAACTATTCCAGTACTTGTTCTAGGAGAAATTGATCCTTCCTGAAATGTATCCAGGCTGAGCTTTTCCCACCTCTAGGGAGACACTGTAAGGGCTGGCTTAAGCCTGTGTCTGACCTCCATGACCCACCTCACCCTGCATCTAGGGAACATCCCCAGGGACAGCAAGCCTTCTGGGCTGCAGCTCACTTTGTGATGACCTTACCATGGCAGCTGAGAAAGAGCTGGGTCGTGCCCCAGAGCCTTTGGCTTCATCTCCAGCAAGTACAGCAAGAGGGCAGAAGCCTCCTCTGATGGAGACCTCACCATCTTGCTGAGTGAAGCCCTAGCTTGCCCTGGCAGCCAAGAAGGCCAAGCATGTCCTGGGGTACATCAGGCACTGCATTGCAGCTGCTCAAGGGAGGAGAGGGTCCCACACTGCTCTGGGCTGGTGCAGCCTCACCTCAAGTACTGTGTGCAGTGTGGGGCATGACAATAAAACAAAAAAGCCTGGACAAGAGGAGACTGAGAGGAGACCTCAGCAATGCTTAGAAATATGTTAAGGGTGAGTGTGAGGAGGAGAGAGCCAGGCTCTGCTCCATGGCATCCAATGGTAGGACAAGAGGGAATGGGAGCAAGCTGGACCACAGGAGGTTTAGTATTAAGCTGAGGAGGAACTTGTTTGCAGTTCAGGTGCCAGAGCACTGGCCCAGGCTGCCCAGGAGCCTGTGGAGTCTCCTTGTCTGGAGCCATTGCAGAGCTGCCTGGACACATTGCTGTGTGAGCTGGTCTAGGTGCTCCTGCTCTGGCAGGGGGGTTGCACTAGATGATCTTTCTAGGGCCCTTCCAACCCCTGACATCCTGGGATACTGTGAATATAAGAGGGATACGAAGTTAATGGTGAGTGTCCAAAGGAGGCCACAAAGATGGTGAAGGATCTAGAGGGGAAGCTGTATGAGGAACAGCTGAAGTCTCTTAGTTTGTTCAGCCTGGAGAAGAGGAGACTGAGGGGAGAGCTCATTGCACTTTGTAACTTCCTCACCAGTGATGAAGAAGAGGCAGGAGCTGATCTCTTCTCTCTGGTGACCAGCAACAGGAGCTGAGACAATGGCATGAAGCTGTGCCAGGGCAGGGGTAGGTTGGATGTTAGGAAAAGGTTCTCCACCCAGAGGGTAATGGAGCAGGAATAGGCTCCCCGAGGAAGCAGTCATGGCATCAACTCTCCCTGAATTCCAGAAGCATCTGGACAATGCTCTTAGACACATGGTGTGATTTTTGAGGTCATCCTGTGCATGAACTGAAGTTGGACTTGATGATCCTTGTGGATCCTTCCAACTTGGGGCATTGTGTGATCCCATCTCCCTCTTTTCTCAGGATGCAGCACTCACTCCCCAGGCACAAGGCTGATGCAGGCTGCCTTTGGGCTGTTCCTGTCTGCCAGACACTTCCATCATTCCCTTGCTTACTGCAAGAACCTCTTCACAAGTTTCACACAGACTTTTAATAGCTGGGAGGAAGGTTTCCAAACAAGCAGCAGGGCTTGACTGCCACTATTAAATAGTGATTTTATCCATGTTCACACTTGGATGAGGTAATGGAGAGTACATAACATAAACCAGATTTATTTATTTTTCCTTTTTTTTTTCCAGAAGCTTTAGATGAAATAGGTTTGTGGTAGCTGCTAGGATAAATGAGATAGGAGGTGGTGGGAGATAGCAGGGAGGATTAGTGGACACTCCTAGCAATACTGTAGAGCAGGTCTGAGGTGAGGATTCTGCAAGGGGAAGTCCTGCTTGACTAATCTGATAGCCTTTTACAATGGCATAACTAGGTGGATAGATGAGGGGAAGGCAGTGCATGTGGTTTTTCTTGACTTTAGCAAAGCTTTCAATGCTGTCTCCCATGGTATCCTCATTGCCAAACTTCAGAAGTATAGATTGGGAGACTGTGCTGTGAGATGGATTGGGAACTGGCTGAAGGACAGAGCCCAGAGAGTTGTGGTTGGTGGAGCAGAGTTTAACTGGAGACCTGTGACTAGTGGTGTGCCCCAGGGGTCAGTGCTGGGGCCAGGACTGTTCAATATATTCATCAATGATCTGGATGAAGGGGGAGAGTGTTCCCTCAGCAAGTTTGCAGATGATCCCAAGCTTGGAGCAGTGGCTGGCACACCAGGAGCTGTGCTGCCATCCAGAGTGACCTGGACAGGCTAGAGACATGGGCAGGGAGAAACTTAATGACATTTAACAAGGGTAAATGTAAAGTACTGCATCTGGGAAAGAACAACTCCATGGATCAGTACAGACTGGGAACTGATCTGTTGGAGAACAGCCCTGGGGAAAAAGCTCTAGGAGTGCTGGTGGCTAGGAGGATGCCCATGAGGCAGCAATGTGCCCTTGTGGCCAAGAGGCCAATGGCATCCTAGGATGCATTAAGAGGAGCGTGGCCAGCAGAGCCAGAGAGGTTCTTCTCCCCTCTCCTGTGCCCTGGGGAGGCCTCCCCTGGAATGCTGTGTCCAGTTGTGGGCCCCTCAGCTCCAGAAGGATAGGGAGCTGCTGGAGAGAGTCCAGCCCAGGGCCAGCAAGATCCTGAAAGGAGTGGAGCATGTGCCCTAGGAGGACAGGCTGAGAGAGCTGGGTCTCTTCAGCCTGGACAAGAGGAGACTGAGAGGAGACCTCAGCAATGCTTAGAAATATGTGAAGGGTGAGTGTGAGGAGGAGAGAGCCAGGCTCTGCTCAATGGCATCCAATGGTAGGACAAGAGGGAATGGGAGCAAGTTGGACCACAGGAGGTTTAGTATTAACATGAGGAGGAACTTGTTTGCAGTTCAGGTGCCAGAGCACTGGCCCAGGCTGCCCAGGAGCCTGTGGAGTCTCCTTGTCTGGAGCCATTGCAGAGCTGCCTGGACACATTGCTGTGTGAGCTGGTCTAGGTGCTCCTGCTCTGGCAGGGGGGTTGCACTAGATGATCTTTCTAGGGCCCTTCCAACCCCTGACATACTGGGATACTGTGAGAAATGCTAGCCAGGAGGTTAAGGGGAGCCAGGCTCAAAGGAAGAACTTAGACATCAGGCAGCAGTTGTTCCCCAGGAGGGTGGGGAGAGCCTGGCCCAGGTTGCCCAGAGAGGTGTTGGCAGCCCCATCCATCCCTGGCAGTGTTGCAGGCCAGGCTGGCTGGGGCTGGGAGCAAGCTGCTCTAGTGCCAGGTGTCCCTGCCCATGGCAGGCACAGGGGTTGGCACTAGAGGAGCTTTAAGGTCCCTTCCAGCCCTGACAATGCTGTGAAACAGAGCTGATGCTGGAGCTGGAGAAGGAGCAGGCTGAAGATCATCTCTTTTCCACAGGAGCAGTGGTGCTCACCATCTGTGTGCCAGCACCATTCACTGCTCCACTCTGCAATGGCAAATTCCCTTTTTCTTTAGTTTCTTCCATTTTATTTCCCAGGGATATGAGGCAATCAGGCAAAATCTTGCTTGGTAAATTTGTGCAGAAATCCAGGAGGGAACATTAATTCTGTATTTCTCCTCTTCATCAGATAACTGCCCTTTAAATATGCTCAGAAACTCATTTTGCTGCTGCATTTCTTTGCAGTCTCTACAGAGAGAGGTACTTATGCAGAACTACTTTTTTTTCTCCCTGTGCTCTTCTCCATTGCATTCTTATCATTTGCACATTAAAACAATGTTTGTCTCCCATTTCTCTTTGTATTTCACCTTCACACTTTGAATGAATTTCCTCAGTCCTCTCTTGGCTGAAGAAGATCCCTGGATGGAGAACACTTTCCACCAAGCCTGCAGATCTGCAGACTCTTTGCAGTTCCTACCACTTTGCTTTTGCTGCCCTTGCCTGACCTGGTTAGTTAGACCAGAGGAGTCACTCAAGGTTGTCTATTAACTACCCAGACTCATTTGGGGCTGATGAAATGCAGCTATAAATGGCTGTCTCCTGCCACACAGCACTTCCCAAGGAGAGCATTCCTCTCCCAAACAGTGGTTTCTCTTTGGCTGCAACATCTGTGACAACACAGAGCCATTTTCTGAGGGATATGAAGTTGTGCTGCACTCCCCCTGATGCCTCTAGGCTTGCTTGTGGCCTTGTGCTAAGGGACCTACTTAGCTGGTGGTGTAGCTCTTGTTATAAAGCACTAAAATAGACCAGAGAAGATCTAGAGTGTGCTTGTATGGACAGCTAATTGGAGCTTTATGGTACCTAACTGTTGCTTCCTGAGTGCTGGCAGGGGGGGTTCAGGTGTGCTGGAGTTGGGTGATGCTAACTAACCCAGAAAGCCATCATGTCTACCAGGGTGTTGACCCTGCTCATCAACCCTTGCTGCTCACAAAGGTCACACCATATCTTTTATCTTGCCAAGAAGCTATTCACTCTTGGGCAGCTTGATTTCTTCCAGATTTACTGTGTCCAAACAGCTCAGCACAGGCTCAAAGCAAAGCTGGAACTGTAGAGAAGAGGGAGCCAGATTGTACTGGTGATCAGGGAGGTAACACAATGGTTCAGGTCCATCAGTCTAAAGCAAGTGAAGAGCAGGTGATAGTGGTATTGCTTCTGTACAGTGAGCAACCTTCATAGGAAGTCTTCTTCCAGTGGCAGACTTTGGCTAACCTACCTTATAACCACAAGATATCTTCACTCCATAATTCCAATCACTCACTAACTCTGCACAGACAGCTTTCCATGCTTTTGATTTGGGAGTCCTCTGCCCAACACAGGCACAGCCCAAGAATAGAAATAGCACTGTGCTTTTAGCAGCACACATGACCTCTGTGGTCATGCTGTGGAGCCTCCAGCTCTCATCCCTCTGAGTCTACCTGGGATGCAGTGACAAGGTTCTCCATGGCAGAGCCTGGACATGGATACTCTTGGCTGAGTCACTTTTCAGTGCAGCTGTTAACAGCTCACAAACTTGATTTCTCAAGGGTATTGGGAAGGTGCTAGTACCTTTGGGCATGCCTCATGGCCAAAAGCAGCACAACATGCCTATGACCAGAGAGGTGTGTCCCCTTGTCCTTATCCCCTCTTGCCTTCAGCAGAGGATCTGCCCTTTCTGAAGGGAGGAGTGGCAGGGGCAGGAGGTCCAGATGATAAATAGAGAGCACTGAGGTTTGTAGGCAGCATCACAGCTCCAGGACCATGCCTTGCTCCCAAACCACTGCTTTCCCACCTCTCTTCAGGTGTTATTTCAGCTGGGGGCTGCAGGAGGCTCCCCTCAAACCTTTCCCCAGCTGCCAATGAATGTGGGATTCCCAAAGCTCAAGCTTCTCCCACCTCTGGGGCCATGATGGACATGACACCAGCCTCTTTCTTTCCAGGGCACTCCTCCCTGCAGGCTGCCCTGCTGAGCTGGAAGACAAGGAGCTATTTTTGGGTGGTGAAAGGGCTGCCTTGACACATTGCTGCCGAGAGCCTCCCCCAGCGCCCGCTGAACTCGCACAGAAGCTCACTAATGAGCAAAGCTCCTGGTGCCACATCTGGGAGGGGGGAAAGGGTGTCTGTGAGCAGCTCTGTGCTGAGGGATGACAGCTCCAGCTCTTCTCTTCTGTCCTGCCTTGTTTTTCATTGAAACTTGGAGATGTGGAGGGGGGAAGCACAATTAGAGGCTGTTGTGTGATGGATTTCTGGGCGCTGGGGCCTTTCCTCCTTGCCTGGAAGGTCTGGCAGGTATTATTTAAAGAGCTAATGAATGTTAATGGGCACATTATTTGCAAATCTTGAAGTGGAATATTAGATCAGGGCTCCTGTGTGTCATGGTAATCAGCTTTGCCTCGCTCGCTCTGGCTCGAGGGGGGAGGAAACACCCTGCAGTGGCTTTGTTGGATGCTTTTCAGATTAATATCTTTTTTCCAATCCAGCAGTTCTTCTCTGGGTGTGTTAGGCAAAGAAGCAGATGGCTCACATGCTGCCATTTGATGCCTGACCAAAGGGATTGTCCTGCTCAAAACCACCCTGCCGGCAGCACAAAGTGAGAGCTTCCTGCTTTACCTTCTCCCAGGGTGGGTGAAAAGTGCTTGGAAGGAGGCAGGGATGGGCTGGCTTACCCATCCACCTCCTGTGATGGAGGGCAAGAGCAGGGATGGATGGGCAGGCACCACCTCTTCTGCTCCAGCAATGTGCCCTTGTGGCCAAGAGGCCAATGGCATCCTAGGATGCATGAAGAGGAGCGTGGCCAGCAGAGCCAGAGAGGTTCTTCTCCCCTCTCCTCTGCCCTGGGGAGGCCTCCCCTGGAATGCTGNTGCCAGAGCCCACATGAAGCCTCCAGGGCCTGGCTGTGGGAACCTCAAGGTCTGGCCATGGGAGCAGCTCAGGTGATGAGCAGTTTCAATGTGATGCTTAGGGCCATGGTTTCATGGTGACCTAAGGGTGCTTCATTAATGGTTGGACTTGAGGATCTTAAAGATCTCTTCCAACCAAAACAATTCAGTGATTCTATGATCTTACTAGGCTCCCTGCTGCTCCAAGCTGCCTTTCCTCCAGTGCTTCCCAAGCTTATCTTTGTCTGCCACTAACCCACCACCCCAGGGTTCCCCACACACCTCCACCCTTTACCTTCAGTGCCATCCAGCATGTCCACATCCATCCAAAGCCATCTAGGTCCAGTCTAGACCTCCACCCAGCTTGTTGGCCCACCAGCCCACATCCTCCTAGACATTGAAATGCTGCTGAGAACCACAGGTGAGTGTGCAGTCTTCCCCACTCTGCTCTCAATGAGAACACAAAGGTTCATCTTCTGACTTTTGCACAGCTCCTAGAAATGTGTTGATCTGGGGACCTCTGTCCCCTCTCAGCTGGAGCTGTGACTGCCCCATTAGCTCAAAATACCTGGCAGATCACTGGTGACACAAAGTGCTGATGTAGGGGTTGTACTTGCTGAGTGTTGCTGCTCATGTGCAGAACCCAAGTGAGATGTGCAGCTCCAGGGAACAGGGCTGAGGGAGACTTTTGCAGCCCCAGGGGCAATGCAAGGGAATGATGAAGGAAGGTAGCATGTGCCACAAAAAGTCAGCAGGTTAATGATGGAAGAAGATTCATAACAGAATCCCAGCATGGTGGGAGTTGGAAGGGATTTCTGGAGATCATCCAGTCCATCCCCCTGCTCCAGCAGGCTCAGCCCCAGCAGCTTGCCCAGCATCACCTCCAGGGGCCTTGGCAATCTCTGCACATAAGGAGACTCCCCAAGCTCTCNGTTGTCCACCAGCACTGCCAAGTTCTTCTCAGTGGAGCTGCTTCCCAGCAGGTCAGTCCCTAACCTAGCTCTGTATTTGCAGTATCCTCCCTGGTGAATCAGGACAGTTTCTGCCTAAGAAAGGGAATTTTTCTCCTCTGTTGTACCCTTGCTCTGTTGCCTCCACACTTCTCACCATCTCCCCACCTTTTTTTTTCCTGAGCTCCCTGGTGCCAACCTACTTTGTATGAAAAGCAATTCCAATGTTTAACAGCTGCTGTCCATGTTAATCACAAAGGAGCTGAATACAAATACGCTTGCTGCCTGTGCATTGTAGAAATGCAACTTGCTTGTGTCTTAGGCTAAAATAACAATATACACTTTTATCCAATCCTGATATGTTTATAAATAAATTTAAATGGGTATAAATATTTATAAATAGTTCCTGTAATCTCCTGTAATTAGGCTTTAAGCTGTGTGACAGACAGCATCTGTTTGATGTGTGTGTGTGTGTCTCAGGTTCCTCTAACAGCAGTGCAGGAGTTGGGCAGATGCCTCTGAAGGGATGCAGCATTCCTTGCTGCTTCCCTTGGCAGAAGGCAGCCAGACCTGAACCAATCTCCCAGGTGGAGGAGGAGGAGGTGAGGAGAAGCCAAGCAGAGAGCTGGGAGCCTGCAGCCTGGAGCCAGAGGCTGTGGAGGGGAGGAGAGGGTGGAGGGAAGGACAAACTGCCCAGGGCACAGCAGGGCTGCTGCTGCAGCTCTGAGTTATTGCCAGCTGGAAACAGGTCTGGGAGGAAGGAGCAGCCAGCAAGGACATGGTGGGTGGGGGAAGCTCTTCATAAAGCCTTTTTATTTCAACCCATAACTCTTTATTTCTACTCTGTTTGACTTAGTTGCTCTGAGCTATCTTCATTTCAGAAGAAAAGAAAGTATCCTAACAGAGTCAAACAAAACTGGCCATTTTTTTTTCACTCTAAAAGCCTTTTGGAAATGCTCTCTGCCCAGAAAATGGGGTAGATTTTTCTCAGGGCTATAGGCTGACTCTTTGGGCCCAAGTGATGAGCACAGAGAAAGAAGAGCAGGATGCTTTATGGCCACACAATGCTACCAGGAGCTCCCACAAGGGCCTCCCCTACCCTTGGGGCAGATCTGGAGCCCTCTGTGCTTTCCTGTTACAGCTCTGGCCAGGCTGACATTGCTCAGGTGCCTCCTACTATGCACATTGCTTTTGGAGATGGTGGAGGTGTCTCCTGCCCTTAACCTGTTGGTACAACCAGCCCAGCTGTGTAACTGCTCCTGGAGCATGAGTGAGAGCATGTTCTGCCCATGGCCTCATGGAAATAAACTCATTCTGGGGAGATGGAGGGACTTCTGCTGTCATCCAGGCTCAGGAAGAGGACATGGAGGAGGATGGGGAGGTGTGGAGGAGACAGGTACTGGGAATGGGGGGAAAAGAGAAAGAACAAAGCCAGACTGGAGCAGCCTTTATAGGAGAGGGAGACCCATCCAGCAGAGCTGGCCTGGCTGTGCCACAGCACTGGGCTGGGAGGAAAAGCCTTAGGGACTGGGAGTGACCATAGTGTGTCTCTCCATTTTCCTTTTCAGCCCTGCTCTCGATGCTCTGTGCTTGCAAGTGCAGGAGAATAGGCTGGGAAAAAAAAGAAGAAGAAAGAAATCAAACTGTAAACTGAAAAGTTGCAGGATGATCTTTGCTTTGCAGCTTTGACTTGGGCCCTGGCTGTGTATCTTTAATCTTTCAGAAGTCTTTAATCAGAAGAAAATCTGCCTTATCCCTAAAGCCCAGGGTCTGAGCCTGTGCAGCACAAACAGAATCCTCTGGAGCCTCCGGGAAGAGATGGCACAGAGAGAAGCAAACACGTGGCTGCAGCTGGAGCAGGAGGAGAGCAACACATCAGGGCACAGCCACCAGCAGGTATCCTGCCCAAAGGGAACCACACTCAGCTCTGGAAGCACAGGAGAAGCAGGGATGCTCTAGGCATGGACAGGGAGCGACGAGAATGGTGACAGCAGTGAGGGAACAAGCAGGATGTGTGTTTGGAAAGGGAAGACTGAAATGTTCATCTACAGGGAAACCTGATGGTTCTGAGTGGCATGAAGCTGTCCCAGGGCAGGGTGAGGTTAGGAAAAGGTTCTTCACTCAGTGCCCTTTGCAGAGCTGCAGTGTAACTGGGCAAGAGGATGGAGCTGCTACCAATGGGAAGCTTCATGGAACCATTGGTGCTGAGGAGGGCTTGGAACCAGCTGGAGGTGGAGGGAAAGCACCAGAAGCCTTAACTAACTCCCTGCACCTTCCTCCAGCCCCCAGGGAAGGAGAGATTCTTCTTGGAAATGCCAGGAGGGAGGTCTGAACCCCCTTGGGTTTCTTGGCACACAGGATGTGCCAGGAGCAGAGGGATCCATGTGTGACTGCTCCCAAGAGCTCCTAAGAGATACAAGGATCAGTCAGAAGGGACAGAGGTGGTAGCCAGGAGGACCTTCACACCTGGGTAAGCAGCATGTGATGGAAGGAGGGATGGTGGTGGGGCAGGAGCAGGGGGTCTGGGATGCAGAGACATCAGATATGAAGCCAAGTAAAGCTGTAGGATCCTGGACATGCCTTCCTTCAGGAGCAACAGTTCCAACTGATGTGGGCAACTCTACCAGGCCTTTATTTGGGGAAAGGGATATCCTGGATGTCCCTTTCATCTAGTTCAAGAAGTCAGCACAGGACACTACTGAGGTTTTCTCCCAGCTCTATGGAAATCATGGCAGAATTTGATGATGACCAGGATGGTATCTACATTAGAT